>CM038794.1:85789521-85921725 GCA_021764765.1 Vicia sativa | reverse complement strand
TTTCTCATAGGCGTTTATTTCAATACGACTACCAAGTGGTCGACCGAAAATATCCCAAAAGTCTGATCTCAATGAGCGTAGTATCGAGTATCAACCAACCTTAGTCTGCACCAAAGCCGGCCATCTCACTACCTTCTAATGGCCAAGATGGGTCAATTAAGGTTCTAAAAGTTTAGTTAGCGCTTGATGACACCACACAGAAGCCAAATACTATCCTCAACTTGGGAATGAAGAGTATCAGGACATCCAAAATGTCACGCTAACGTAGCCATCATGTTGACCGTTTTGATATACGTCTAACGGTCGCGACGATTTATTGCTACTTACCTAAAAGGAAACCCGGATCCGGGTGTAGGATCCCCCACAAATATAATACCCAAGCAACCCTTAAAAGTAAAGCATACAAATCAAACAGAAAGCGGTAAAGGTGATCTAGAAATACCTAGGGCATTCTCTCTTTTAGGGTGTCCCCAGCAGAGTCGCCAGTTCTGTGATACGGTGAACTGACTTTTTAGTGTTTGTATCGCAAATGTGCGGATAGCAAGAGTCGCCACCGACTTTTATTTTTATCCAATTAAGGGAAGGTAAAAGTACAGAAAAAGACCTTCGTTAGATTCTGAGTAAGGGAGAAGGTTATGAAAAGGGAAGGTATTAGCACCCCTTTTCATCCGTAGTTATCTACGGGCTCTTAGTTACTCTTAGATCACTTTAAAAATTGCTTTCTGTGTGTTTGACAAAAATGTTTTGAAAAGGCATTTCGCTTTGACTTTGTAATGATTCATGTAGGAATGTATACAAAGTGTTCGGATATGTTTCGTTTTGAAAAGAGTTTGAACTTTGAAAAAAGTGTGAGGTGTGAAAAGTATTTGACTTGAGCAAGCAACTAAAAGTCTTATTACATACTCAGAATTGGTCGTTTTTGTGTTGTTTTACGTTCCTTTAGAATAGCGCTATCCATACCATTGGTTGGTAGGTAACTCCATTCGTTGGATGTAAGCAGGACATTCGAAGGGACATCGTATGGTCATAGAAAGCAACTTGTAGGAAGTATCCTAGCACATTCGAAGGACTATCATCATTTTCGTAGGCGACAATCGAGGGTCAAGATCATGTATTCGGAGGCGACATCGTGGGTCTTATGATCTTTGTATCGAAGGGACTATGATGATTTGTTTTAACGGTGCTAGAATACCCTACGCTCGAGGACATGACCATGTGAATTGTAAGGCATCGAGAGAGAATGACCCTAAGGGTGCATGTGAAAAGAGTGTGTTGATTTCGATATTTTATCTTTGAAAATTAGTGGGCTATGTTGATTTTATTCTTGCCATACACGCCTAGTTACTAGCAATTTATAGGTGCGGAAATTAAAATGCGGAATGTAAAGTGCGGAAAGGTAAATGTCCTACGCTATTACATGGCTTTGGGATACATAATTTAAACTCATGGAAAATAAAAACCTAATTTAAACTATTACATCCCATAAACGCTACATTATTGGAAAAATAAAACAAGAAAAGAAACCCGAAACGAACAACCAGAAAAGAATGAGAAATCTAAAATACGAGATGAATCGAATAAGAGAAAAATGTTAGAAAAATGCAAATTTTTGAATGAGAAAAATATGACATGCTGGAAATAGTATAAATATGCTAAAATAATTTTTTGGGATTTTTTGGATGCAATTTAATAATTTAAAACTAATTAAAATTGATTTAATTGCAAAATTATGAATAAAAATAAATATGCATGCAAAATTGTCTTTTTTAATTTTATAAATTAAATAAACATTTTATGAAAATAAATGCAAAAGGAAAAAATATTTTGGTAATTTTTTAATGCATAAATAAAAATATGAAAAGAAATTAAAATGCATGGAAAATATTAAATAAAATAGAAAATATGAAAATAGTGAAAATATGAGAGTTTGGAAAAAGGAATGCAAAACCAGGTCCCTGGATGGATCGAACTCGTGACCAGGAGGAGTATCTGCACACAGTGAACACCTTAACCACCAGACCACTTGACACTTGGTGTTGGAAAGCTGGAAATCAATGGCATTTGAATGATGACGCGTCAGGGGAATGGTTTGAAAACGAGTCAGCACGCTTGGACCCCAGGCTGACTACACGGACGAATCAAAACACGCGGAATCGCCACGCACGCTCGCTGCCGGTCAAAGAAAGTCCACGACGCCGGAGCCCTAGCTCCGGTCGTCTTCTCCGGCGAGGAGATTCTTGGATCCTGCAAAATACGTGAAATAAACAGAAAAGGAGGACCCTATCCCCCTAAATCGACCCTCCTGAATACATTGGTGACATTAGTTTTAATTGAAAATGACTGTGGCGATCGCTCGATTCAAACCGCTTAAACCCTAACAATGGCAATTGGCATTCTGGACGTTCAAGCTTGCATGTAATGGATCTAATGCGACCTAACAATCATCCTGAGTTCAAATAAACATACCAAAAGCATTAACAATGCATGAAATATTGAAATCGAAATGAGAAAGATTGCAAACCGTGAGAGTCCAAGAACACGATCCGCGCCTGGCTCGAGTAGTGATGCTTTTGTCATTGAACCTCCGAGCAAGATTGAATCGAATTGGCCTCGAAACTTGCTGGAAATTGGAACACGATTTTCAAAAGTTTATGAAATTTTTTGGCAAAATAAGGGTTCTTTCTTGGGCTAGGGTTTCGTCCTTTTGCCTTGTGATCTTGCTGGCTATTTATAAAGGAATTTGAGAGAGGAAAAAGAGTGAAAAAAGATTGATCATTGAATGTGCAATATTTCCTCTTTAAATAAAATCAAATTTCCTTAAAAATTTGATTTTTTCTTTCCATATGCAAGCTATCACGAATTTGGTATGGATTATGAGCTTTCTTGAACTCCAAGCATGATATAAATCAAACCCATTTGAAAAAATACTTTATTTTCATATTTTATATAATTTAATTTGGAATTAAATAGTTTAAAATCCAAAATTAAATCAATAAAATAGAAAATTGCCATGGCCAAACATTTATGAGTCACAAATAATGTCATGAACAAGTTTGGACCAAAAGATTTTAGGCCCATTTGGAAAATTTTGCATTTTACCAAAATGTCCTTTGCAATCATTCAAAATCGCCCAACTTCAATAGTGTATCTTGCTCATTTTTCCATATTTTTGAGTGTTCTTGGACTTTTGAAAGCTCTAAGAGTCCTCTAACCAACCTTTTGGTCTCATCTCAATTGAGTTTCTATGCTCAATATATCTTCAAAACAAAATGTTGACTTTTGTTGACTTTGAAAAGGACCAGAATGTTTTGATCCATACCTTCCAAATGAAGCATTTTTGAACATTCTTGTGAGACATGAAGTTGTAGAGAATTGAATTTCCTTCAAAACAAGAGGTGGTGGAAAAATTTCGAGAAAGTATGAAGAAGTTATGATCACCAAAGTAAAGTTGACTTTTCATCTAGAAACCCTAATTTAGAAAGTTTGACTTTGAGCAAATCTTGGTTTTCTTGATGAATCATGATCAACCCTTGATCAAATGATGAATGTAACTTCAAAATGAGGATGTTGACCAAAATCATGAAGTTTGATCGTATGTTGACCACAGTTGACTTTTGTCCAATACAACTGATTTTCAACCATCTGAGCAATTGTCTGAGGAAACTTGACTTGTAAGGCTTGAAACTTGACATGGAGAATCTTTGAAGCATATGAGGAGGCATGAAGACCATTGGAGATGTTGGAAGTCCATCTTGATCTGAGAATCACCAAACCCTAGTTTGGGTTGATTGTCTAGAGAGAGTTTCTCGATCAACTCTTGAGGAATCCTTGAGTATGGATGTATGAAATATCTTGAGAAGATGGAGGGAAAATTTTGGGGTATGACACATGGCTATTTTTCGCAGTATTATGGGGAATAGTCTACACTTTATGGGGCCCCCGACCTTGAGATAATGAAGTATCGCATCAAAACCATCGAGGTGATCGATGAGGACTATAACTCCATCGTAACTAGTTAGTTGGGGAGGTTTCTCCATTCCGCTAGGGACGGGGACCTCCATGATTCTAGCAAATAAGGGACCGCGGGGGTTGTCCTCGTCGCTAAGCTCGGGAGAGCTGGTTGGGGAGAGACGGTGGCGATGATTCTTTCGGGGAGGGTCCTCTGGTCGAGGGTTCCATCTCCCGTGAGTTTTGTTTCTCATGGATTCCTTCATTCGGCGTTCTTTGCGCAGAGGAGAAAGGGCTTGCTTCTTAGCGGTCTGGCCAAGTTGATTCCTTTTCGGACAGGTCCTCGGGTCGTACGTCGAGGGCTAGGAGTGTCATCCCTTCAGGTTCTCCGCAGGGGAGTCTGAGAACGGTGTCTTCTTTGGGAGGGAGATCAAGAATCTAGCCTTCGGTGTCTCCTCACTGAGCGACAGGTGTCTTCTAGCATGTTAAGTCGCTCCCCCTAGGTGAACAACATGGAATTTGTTTTATTAATGGCCACGAAGAGCGCGGTGGTGGTGGGATCCGCTACGGTGCCTAAATCACCGAAGACGGGCTAAGGGATGTTCTAATGATGGGCAACACCCTTATGGGAGCCACCGAGGAAGATGTCAGGCGTCCGTCCTCGGGTTCATTCTCGTGGATGTTGTTGTTGTTGGCTAGATCAAGGAGTGTTTTTGTTGGCATTGTCACCTTGTTCCCATAACAATGAGGAAGAGTTTGTTTTAGTCTTTTAGAAAGAGACGGGAAACAAAGGTTCCCACGTATGTGCCACCGGTCGACTTGATCGTAAGGATCGCCAATGGCTCACGAACTACGGTTGAATGGAGAAGGAGGTACCTACAAGATACTCGATGCCAAACCGAGAACGGAGTGAAGAGAATGCAGTGAGAATGAATGAATAAGTGAATCTCTCGAATGAGAGGTATTTATAACCCCCATCGTTGGGCCAAGGTCCGCTAGTGGGTTGGCCAAGCCCACTAAGGACCGCCAAGGCTTACGTGTATGGAGTCCCATGTGGCCTCCTCCTCGGTTCCGCATCTCTCGAGATATAACCGACAATCGACCGTTATTCTCGGAAGGCATAGTGAAGGCTAAGCAATCGCCCACGTAATCCTCCGGGTTCTCAATGCACACTAGACTGGGCCTAAATAACTCTGGGTCAGATGCAGGTCCAGTCCAGAAAACTAACCCCTCAGTTTTATTCCAAAACTAAGAGGATAATTAAGTGCTATTTTTCACTATTTTCAACGGCTTTAAAAAATCTTTGTTGTCCAATTAAAACCTATCACATCCATTATATAAGTTCTCTTACAATATTATAAATCTAACTTAAATGAATCATATGAAACACTTGAAATCTAAGGAAGCTTGGAAAAATTCTATACGATTTATTACAAGAGCAAGACATCATATGAGTTCAAGGTTTGTTTTATAAAAAAATTATTTGTACCGAAAATATTTTTGATAATTAATATTAATTATCTTACCCATTTTTTCTTCACCTAAATTCAATATTTCGAAAGTCTAAAATTTAAATCTTGAAGAAATTTAATTTTTATCTACATCTTTACAGAATTTGTTTTTTATTTTAATGTTAATATTTTGGATAAATAATCTTTACTTTTATTTTAAATCAAATAAACTTAAATTATAGGGAAATTTTAGGACTAATGGCGTCTAAGTTAAAATTTGCAATGGTGCGCCAACAATTAGCGACACTATAAAGAAAAAGGTTTCAAAAGGTGGGGATTATATTGAAATAAATGAGGGAGAGAAGAGTATCGTGGGTGTTTTTTTTTTATAAACAATGAATATATTACTCAAAGAGTACAAATTGTACTCAAATTAGAGGAAGTAGCACTACAATTATACAAGACACTAGTTACAAAAATCTAATAGTCTATGACTCCAATCATAAAAACTACGCAACCAGGAGTATCGTGGGTGTTGAGTTGGAATAGTATATTACTTGGATAAAAATTCCAAATATGCGTGTTCAAGTCATTTAGTAATATTTTTTATTCCTTTCTTTAACTTTGGTTTTTATCATTGTAACTTTTGAAGTGAGTGTGAAACATATCATATGATGACAAAAACAAAGTTCAATGATATATTCACTGCTGAGTGATACTCAAGCTTAATCAAAAGTTACATACGTTCTTTAATTTTTTTTTCCCAAAGTAAATGCTACCTTCTTTATTACTTTAGCCTAATATATGGTTCCTAAGATCTTGTCGTGTAGAATCCTACACTATAAAACACTCTATGGAATAAAATATAAACTAAATTATAGGAAAATAATTCTAAAATGAAAATACATATCATAATTATAATTAAACTAAAAATGTAAAACTAAAAATTAATATGTTAGATCAAGAAATTAATAATTTATTGATTTATACAATAAATCGTTGAAATCGGTCAAATCACATCGATTATCGTTGAATCAATTTTAACAATAATACGATAACGTTATAGAACCACTCTAACCTTCATTTCACGACCTAATCGCTTTAATAAGGTGAACTATTCAAATTTTAAACTACGCCTATTATACACTAAGCGGACGTGCCTTCATCTCACAAGATCACATTAAATAAAATATTATTTTCAAATAACATCTCATTAAATATAATATCTATATTAATATATAAAGGCAAAAGATAGTTTTGGTCCAGTCTTTTCGTCCAATATACCCTTTTCAGTTTTATTTTAAATGTTAATTTCTCTTTCTCCACAAATGGCGGTTATATGACATTTTATTATCTTTCATATTATTATCTTTAACTATTTCTTAAATAATTTAAAATAAAAATAAAATTAAATAAAAATATAATATGATTTATATTTTACCTGCGTCGATCGATATTAGAGAAAGCAGACAGACGGACACAAGAGTGACCGTCTGGACACTAGTTGAATATAATATTAATACTTTGCAACTAAATATATAAGCCATTTTTAACCACAATATATGCGACATGATTTGTTCCCTCCTTTTTTTACTTTTACAAATTAAGCTAACTAGAAGCAGACCCGCGCGAGGTGCTGTTATGAAATATTTTTTATATAATTTATATTGAATTTAAATTATGTTGAATATATTTTTTTAAATACTAGTCAGAGACCCGTGCTCCCGCACGGGTGAATTTATTTTAATATTGACGAAATAATTTTTTTGATATACATATGAAAAATTCATATTTATTGAAAAAGTACAATGAAAAATTGTGAAATCAAAATATCACAATAAATAATATAATTATACAAAATATAATGGTAAATTTGACAAATGATGTATTTAGATACACATGTGAATTTAAAATGAATTACGTAATGTTAAGATATAAACTTAATGTATTAAGTAATTTAAAAAATAAAACTGGTGACGTGGAGAAAGAAAAAAATTAATATTTGAAAATAATGGCAAAATAGCGACCCATAAGATAAAAATTTAGTTGTGTGAATGATATGTAGTATTATTCAATTTCAAAAAATATATTTTTAATTTTATTAAATTTAACTATTAGATTAATTAGTATTTAATGAGAAAGTACCGTGAAAAATTATGAAATAAAAATATTACAACAAATAATATGATTATACAAAATATAATGGTAAACTTGGCAAATGATGTATTTAGATACATATGTGAATTTAAAGTGAATTACGTAATGTTAAAATAAATTAAATGTATTAAGTAATTTTAAAAAAAACTTGTGACATGGAGAAAGAAAAAAATTAACATTTAACAATAATGGTAATAATTTGATAGTGACCCATAAAATAAAAAATTTGTTGTATGAATGATATGTAGTATTATTCAATTTTATAAAATATATTTTTAACTTTATTAAAGTTAAATAATAGCTTAATTAGTATTTAATGGGAAACAATAATTAAAAATTATAAAATCAAAATATTACAACAAATAATATGATTATACAAAATATAATGATAAACTTGATAAATGATATATTTAGATACACGTGTGAATTTAAATTGAATTACGTAATGTTAAAATAAACTGAATGTATTAAGTTTTTTTAAACAAAAACTTGTTGCATGGTGAAAGAAAAAGAATTTACATTTAAAAATAATGGTAATAATTTGATAGTGACCCGTAAGATAAAAAGTTAGTTGTGTGAATGATATATAATATTATTCAATTTCATAAAATATATTTTTAATTTTATTAAAGTTAAATAATATATTAATAAGTATTTTCAGTGATAATAAATTAATAGAAAAGATAAAAAATGTCCTAAAATGTAAGTTTTAAAATGAGATATTTAATTGTAAAAGAATTAATTATATTAAAATTCAAATGTATTAAATAATTATATAAAATGAAAAGAGAAAAGAAAGATAAAGTAGTGTAAGATGGGAAAAAAAGTTTTTTAATTTGGATCAATGAAAAGTTGACAATTGGTGCATTAAATGAGAAAAGTTGAAAAAGTTAAGGGTTATTTTGTTAGTTACTAAAATATCCAAAGTGTAATACAATTTTATTTTTAGAAAATGATAGTTTAGGTAGTTTGGGCAAATTATTAGTATATATGTTAGATAGTAGAGTAGATGATTAAAAATTATATTATTATAATTTATTATATATTATAATATAGATATTTATATAAAAAAGAATATTTTATTTGAAAGAAAAGTATAATATATGTAAGTTGACATTGATATCTAGATTTTAGTTTTTGCATATTTTAATAATTCTAAAAGATATTACTTGAGGTCAATTTTTATATTTTTATTTTTATGTCACTTTAACACTCTTATGTGAAAAATAAATACTTTTATTCTCTATCTTTAATTTATTTTTTCGCTTTGATATGAAGAATATAGTAGTGATGTATATAAATGTGATTGAAAAATGTTGCATTCTAATATATTTCAATAGCGATAAATAATGACAAGCCTTTGAAAAGACGTTTGTTTCAACTTTTATGTTTGTTATGATTTTAAGCAAACCGGAAGTATTTAATAGAGTTTGGATTCACATGTATATTTTATTTTTAAAATTTGAGAAAATATTCTTAATTGAAATAATTGTTGGATTGTTAGATTATTTTAAACAAAATGGATAGTGAATCTATTTTCTTCAAAATACTTCTTAAAATAAGATTACACTATTGTAATGAGTTGAATCTCGGCCATGTCGCTACATGTGGATTTAAAATTATAAATGAATTATCTAATATTTCAATTTTTACGTGATAATTTCAAAATGAAACGTTAAAATCGACTATTTGATTTTCATTGAGGAATTCTTTGTTCTAAGTAGTATTGATAAAAACCATGTACAATTTTATAATAAAAATGAAACAAAATTATTTTAGAGTTATTATATTAAAAATATATATTAAAGTTTCTTGTCTCTTTCTTATTATTAAAATTTTTTTTAATAAAAATAAATAATATTATATAAGATTTAAGCAAATAATATTTTATAGGTAATTAATTTTGCTTTTGTCGTGGTTCGAACTCATGACCTCAACAAAAGGTTAGTATGTGTTTTAGCTTTTTGATAAACAAAGATGTGTTTTGGAGGATCCGACGTAAGAATAATGGTGATGTGGCGAATATAGAGTATGTGACAATGACATATAATGTATATAATGTGTTGTAATATAATTAGATGCTTCCGATTTAAAATATTACTAGATTAAGTAATGCGCGATGTGCTGTAATCAATAATTTTTTAATAGTTTTTAATTGAATTTTACGTATTTTAAGAATTTTTTTATAACTGTGGTAAATAAATTTATATTTAATCATTTATTATGAATATAATTGAGACTACAATGAATATACACCGATTTGGAAAATTGAAAGTACTAAAACTCTCAATTTTCTCTATTCTCTCATTCTTTAACCTACCTGCCACCCTTCATTCTTCCCCCAAATTATTACTTTCTAGGTTACCATGTAATCTTCCTTCTTGGTGGTGTAATGAATTATTTCCTCCGCACCACCATTTTACTAAGTTGTATTTTTTTCTCTATTTTGCTTTCAAAGATCGACATATAGATTTGAGATCTTTTTGATGCACTATTTTCACCATCTTCGGTCACTAGTTCATTGATCGAACCATTGGTCATGGTCAAACCGCATGATCAAACCGGATTAAATTGATAACTCGGTTTATAAACCGGTCATTATATATGTATAAATCCGGACTATATAGGTATAAAATCGGTCAAACCGGATCATTCAATATCAATAAAATATAAATAACACTTAATTTTTTAGAAAATATCATACCATAAATTCCCTAGTTTATAAATTAAAAATTTAAACATAAGTATCACCACAAAACAAAATAGTACAAATTACAAAATACAAAGTCTAATTGCAAAATAATTTAATTGAGTACTTTAGAACAAAAACAACTCCAATATCTACTAAGTTTAGTTCCAAGGAGATAAAATTATTTCAACGTTGGGATCTCCTTCATTATCAAAACCATCTGCAGCATAATCAATCGCATTTTCAACATCTTCTCAATCAATGATATCATTACTTTGGTTGTTTTCTCCAAAATTAAGTTGTGCATCACCCTTAACGCCAACGTCGCCCAAATTTAATTCATCTGTAACAACATACATTTAAAGAGTTTACCGATTGACATATAGTAATAAAATAAAAAAACATAATTATAATCACAATAACTAATACCATACTTGGATTGTCATACTAGCAAGATCTTTATGTAGTAATTCCACCTCCTCAATGATCAAGAATGGTGGTGAATCCTCTAACACCTAATTATAATGATCACCAAGTATTTCAAAATTGATAGGATCATAATTTTGTTTCTTCTTGGTTCAATAAATCATTAACGATAACATCAATCATAGAACCAAACAAACTTAACAAGTCAAACAATAAAATACATTCTTAACAACCCAAGAAATATCATATGTTCTTAACTATAGAACCATACAAACCGTATAAACCAAAAATAACATATTCTTAATCAATCAATAAGTTACACTCTTAACAACCCAAGAAATATCATATATTCTCCAAAATATTCTTAATAAACCAAACAAACCAAACAATATTTCTTAACCGTATCATATCAAGTATCAAACATAAACCAATATTTCTTAACTATTAAGCCATAGCATATAAAGTGTAATAAGTGAAATACCTATTTTGTAGCCGCAAGGTATAACGAACAAAAGATTTGTGACAGTACATACAAACATGAGATTTTCCATCAGAACATTGAGTACAATGTGCCCATGCTATATCATTCTTTCCTCTAACCTTATTTTGAACCAAACTTTTAGTTGAAGAGGCTTCTTGTGATGGTGGTTGTGATGATGGTATTTCAGAAGATGCCATTTTTCTGTAAAACAATTTAAAATTTCCAAATACAAATACATTTTAGTCTCACATATGCCAATTTCATTAACTTAAAACAAGATACAAAATATACAATGATTTTATTTGTAAGCTAATTATATGTACTTAACTAACATACTATCCGAATTAACATACTGCTACATTAATTAACATACACATATTATTGAAGAATATTTCAATATTCAGAAGTTGAGTCCAGAATTTCTGGTTGTGTTTAGAAGTTCTAAAGTTCTGGTGTTGCTCAAAAGTTGTAGAACTTCTGAGGTTATGTCCAGAAGTATGTTTAACTTTTGTTTTCTTTAGCATAGATGTTAAGTTTAGTTTTAAGGGTACTTTAGTATTTACTATTTGTGTACCTTTTATCTTGTTCACTAAGTTTACTCTATTAGGGCCTATGTGGAAATTTTTCCCTTTGTATAAATAGACTAGTAGTAGATGTCATTTATAACAACAATCCTTGTTTATTTCACTCTTGTAGTAGTCGTCACTCTCATTATTCTCCATTAGTCCAATCATCTTTGATTCTTGTGTACCAACTAATTGGTATCTAGAGCTTCTGGTTAGAATCACAGGGAAACATGAGTGAACGTGAGTTTGTGTTGTGTGATTGATTTTTTTTTGGGTTCACGTTGAATCTTTGAACAAAATTGTAACAAAATCACATTTTCTGATTTTGTGGGTTGGGAAACTCTGTGTGAGTGAAGATCTGAGTGTACTGTACAAGATAGAAGATTAACAGAAACGACAACATGAGTACCAAACTTCCAGTTTTTGATGGCAAGAACTAGAACAAATGGATGATTCAGATGCGCGTGTTATTTGGAGCTCAAGATGTTCTGGAGCTTGTTACTGACGGGTATATTCAGGTTGCAGAAGATGCAACAGAAGAAGAGAGAGAGACGCAGAGAAGCAAGAGGAAGAAAGATCAGAAGGCGTTATTCTTCATCTATTAGTGTGTGGATTTGAACGTGTTTGAGAAGGTTGCAGATTCGATGACGTCAAAGGAGGCGTGGGACACACTGGTCAGATGTTACGGTGGTGATGTTGGGGTAAGCTCTAATAGCCAATCAATATTGGCTTAATATGCTTTTGTATCATGACTTTGATATATGTTATTTGTTAATACATATAATCGTTAGGCCTCATATTTATTATGTTATTTGTATATGACATAATAAAGTCCTTAGAGTAATTAGTCTATTAATGATATATTAAGTGTGACTTAATTGTGAGAGCTCATTAAACATAAGGACATTATTCTTAAAGTATCCGTAGTCAAGCTTTACTGTCAAATAGGACAACAGTAACGCATAGAGACTATTACGTGAGTAGACTGATGACTGTATCTCACAAGTCATGGATATGAGATATCAAGTCTTCACGTAGGTATAATTATAGGAGTAATATTTATACTGGATTGACCCACCATGAGAATACTACATAGTTTGTTATGTAAGTGTCATAAGTTATTCTCATAGTGATTGTGGTGTATACCACCCTTCGACCTGAAACCACTATGGACCCTAGATGTGGAGTCGAGTACTTTATTGTCAAACAAACGTTGTATGTAACAAGATGACCATAAAGATGGTTGATGGGTACTTTATAAATCATGCTAAGGGACATGAGTGACCTAGATAGAATTTGCCCCTTCTACATATACGAGAGTAATATCTATGGGCCCCATGATAGAGTATGATTGTAAAATGCATGGCCGTGCTCAAATAAGTCAATATGAGATATTGGGCTTATCTGTTGTTATCAAGAATACTCGGGGATCAAGGAATAAAATATTGAACTATACGAGGGTGACACATTCTATGCCTTGTGTTCAATATAGATATAAGGGCAAAAGGATAATTATACACATAACCATTATCACAAAAATATTATGTCAGATCACACGACATTCTCATTACTTGGGTAGCAATGATTTGTTGCTAGATACCGCTCATTGTTTATAATATTAAATAGGTGATTTAATATTATTGCCAACATTACAAGAACCTACAGGGTCACACGCATAAAGTACTTATAGTGGAAAGGATGATTAAATTAAATATGATTTAATTTAATTATGTGTTAATATTATTTAAATTGTTTAATGTATTAACACATATCGTTTATTTGATTAAATATGATTTAATTTAATAAATGGGAATTGACAGTTGATTAAATTAAATATGATTTAATTTAATTAATATTTTATTTTATTTAATTAAAAGAGTTTAATTAAATATAGATAATAATTATTTAATTAAATAGTTTAATTAATTAAGATTGAGTTTGTTTTGGAAAAAGCCCAAATTATGAGCATTAGGATTTTAGAAGCTCTCTATAAATAGAGAAGCTCTTTACCCTTACTATATTAATTGTCAATTCTCAAGAGAACAAGAAACGGCTAGCACCGCCTTCCACTTTGCACTCGTGACCGTATCTTCCCGCTCGTGAAGAGAAAGCACGCAAGAGGTAACTCTTGAATCCTTATTTCGGTGAGTTTTTATTTGTGATTAATGATTTAATCAAGATTCGTTCATCGGAATTGTTCCGCTAAGAGGTTAAAATTTTGTAAAACCCCTCTTAGATCCCAACAGTGGTATCAGAGCATGGTTGCGATTAAATCATTGATTCAAATATGATTTGTGGTCAATTATAATTATATGATGATATAGTTATATGTGTGATTAAAATGTTTAATCACGTGTCACTGAATTTTATTAAAATATAATGTTATTCTATTATTTTATTTCAATAGAAAATAAAATTTGTTTTTCCGTAACATTGGCAAGAGTATAAGTTTTGTAAACGCCATACGTGAAATCATATTTTTCGTAACATTCCTAAATGCTCTAAAAATCATGCCTTTTAGAATAATCAGGTTTGTGTTTTGAATTGCAATATTGCCATAAAGAGTTTATGGTGTTATTATTTTAGTATGTTTTATTTCCATAAAGAGTTTATGGAATTTATTTGTTTTAATTGAAATATATACGGTTTTAGCTATTGCGTGAATAACAAAGTAACTTTATTGTTACTATAATAATGATTAATAATAAATGGTTTATTATTATAATTAATTATCAATTTATAATAATAATAATAATAATAGTTTATTATTATAAGTAATAATAATAATAATAATGGTTGATTATTATAGAATAATAATAAAGTGTTTATTATTTAAATCAACTATTGACAAGTTTTGTATAATTTGGATATCGATGTTGACTATGTTTTGCAATCCGACATTTGTATGGTGAAACAGCGATACTTCGATTATCTATAGGAAATACAAAATTATTGTTCAAATTTATATATGATATAAATATTTCTAATGCAAAGTCAGTGTATTTGATACACTATTTTATTTCGTACATTCAAATAGTATAATGATTGTTATACATCTGAATAATCAATGTTCATTTTGCCTCAGAATCTGACATTTGTATGGTGAAACAATGACATTCGATCAGTCACGTTGAGTAATTAATCATTGTGTTTTGATTGTATGAAAACATTTGCATTAGGGTTTGTGATGGCGCAAGAGTTGTGCCTTTAGGGTTCGCAAACAGCATCAAGTGTTGATGCGTTAATATTTATAATTTGATAATCTATTATTATCTATTATTTAATTATTTATTATTAAATAAGTTGGTATACGGTTATGACCTTAGATTTTGGCATTTTATTTTATTTAAATACGACCTCAGTGTCGTGATTTATTTTATACAGCCTGCGTGTCGTGGTTTATTGTAATTAAATACGACCTACGTGTCGTGTCATTTAATTATTATTTTATTTATTTAAATATTATAAATGTTCAAGTTCAAGAGTTGAAGAGAAGACAAAGTCAAATGATGACGCCGATAGAGAGGCTTGAGAAGCTTGCTTGTGGGTCAAAGAATTGTAATAAAGTAGTTTATTTAATTCTTGCATTTTAGGTGGTCATAATCGTATTACCATATTTTATTTCATGTATGTGATGCATGGAATGTATATTATATGTGAGTGTATGAGACACACAAATACGTGAGTGTATGAGATACACAAATATATGAGTGTATGAGATACACAGGATTAAATCGGAAGTGTATAAGATACACAAATATGTGAGGTATGAGATACACAAACATGCGAGTGTATGAGATGCACAAGATTAAACTTAAAAAATCCCTCAATTAATATTAAGTTAATTGCTTTCCAAAATTTAGCACTCATCAAGACTAGTATCGAATAATGTAGGTTTCGCCTAATGCGAGGTGCATGTTTTATATTAGTAAGGTGCGATGGGATAAATGTAATAACCAATTGTTAAATTTTGGGTTTGACTTAACTAAACTAATTATAATATGATTATATATGTTTAGAAGCAAGAGTTGAGAACAATCCATGTGATGGATTAGAATAAGGAGTTATTCACTCAACTAATAACATTCGAGAGTTGTATTAGATACAATTGGAAAAAGTTCCTACCTAAATAACTAAGTTTTGTGTAATCCCGCCTACGCGGACTTAAAACAAACTGAAATATGGAACTCGACCTGCTAGAAAATCTTTCAACAGGATTTTCCGAATCAAATGTTGAGGGTCATTAGATTTGAGTAAAAATAGTGGGAGCATTTTAATAAAAGACCTTATTAAAATGATTTTAATTTGATACAATTTTTACACGTTTTATAGTTAGAATTTTCTTTTGAATTTTATTTATATTTTACTGTAAAATATCCTTATGAAGGATGTAAGGATCAAAAAGGAGTTTCTGAGTTGGTACATAAATTGAGAATTATTCTCAAGCACGAAAAAGAATTGTATGTTCTCAATAAACCAATTCCTAACAACTGAATATAACTAGATTCAAGAACGATGCTTATGAGAAGGATCAAGTCGAGTGCCTAGATATAACATATCTCATAGTTGTAGTTGTCAAGGAGAATGATATGATCATTAACCTCGATAATAAGAAATACAAGATGTGAGAAATGTAAAACTTTCCAAATTCTTTTCAATACAAGTTAGGAATCCAAGTTAATCTAAAATAGTTTTAAGATTTAAAATTTGGATTTCCTTATAGAATAAATAGTTGGTCACAAGTTTTATTTGAGATTGTCTCAGTTAGGTAGATTAGATTTATTATGAACGAATTTTTCTACCATATCTTGTTGAAAAGAAAAGGAAAGTAGTTTGTGATGCTAAATTGATGAATTATAAAAGAAATGAGATTCATTTTATATTCATTGGAATTTAGGCATACAAACATGGTTTTAAAGGAATGAAGTTCTTTCATATGTTGAAACAACAAATTTTTTTGATGGTTATCGAAAGAGTCAAAGTAGAAGAAGGAAGTAAGACTTATTCTTCATATAATTTATTATAGAAAATACATTTGTCTACTTATACATCTTGAGTATGTGATGCTAGATGTTGATATCACATTTATATGAATGTGAAGAGTCTTTTAAGAAGTGGGACATTGATTATAATTTGAGTCCCCTTATGTCTAGAATGGAACAATGTGTTTCATTGACTGTAAGAGCTTATGATTTAAATTAGAGCTTGGAATGAAACCAAATAATTGTTATTAAGTTTCATTTAGTAAAAGAAAAAAATTAATTCTAAGTCTTGTATTGACAAGATGAGGAGTGCATGTTGTGATAATGGACAAGTGTTGTTATGATTATCCAAACAATGTTTTCAATACTAAATCAAGTAGTAGATTTAAGTTCTACAATCATGATAAGCTCATCTATAATAAATATGGGATGGATGAAATGAAATTTGAATCTTATATATCTGACACGAGTTAGAATTCTTTTGAGAAGAGTTCAAGAGTGAAGTAGAAGGAAACAACTCGAAAGGGTATTAAGACCATTCGAATTGTTCGCTATGGTAAATACTGTTCTTGCAGGAAAAACCTTATTAAAATGATTTTAGGGATTTGGAAACTCGAGTGTCGTAACTCAAGTCCCAAGCTTGCGATTGTCTTGCTTATCCCGCTGGCGGGAGCCCTATTTATATCATTCCTTCCTTGAAGCTATATCCTTCCTTCCGAATCGTCTCACCATTAACTATGGCTTTGAAGGCAAGGAGTTAGTTACACTTGTAATCATTCACTAGAAACGCCTCATAAAGGCTCTAGGAACTCTTTATCTTCATAACGCCCATTCAACCGTTCACGAGTACTTGCCGAGCTATACCGGGCTTAAGCCGCCCTCGTGTCTTCCCCGAGATCCAAGTCGGACATAGATCTCCTCCTTGACGGTCGAGACCTATCCTGGATCCTTCCATCCAGGCAGCCATCTCGGCTGAGGATTTTGTGCATGATCATAAGCCCCCTTGGTCGCTCATTTTTAAGCTTCTTGAATTTGTGTCGACCAAACAGTTTGAGCCCTTAATCCCTTAGCGAGATGTGTTACATTTTCAAACTTTCCAAAAGTGTGACACGTGACTCACGTGACACCAGTCCAACGGTCATTTGCATATTTTTGCGTGATTGCCCTATAATAGGGAAAACCTGATTTCACGCCTCCCTTTCCTCCTACTCATTATATTTCACTTAATTGCTCTCCAGGAAATCTTTTCTACAAATCTCCAAATCCTACTGCACTCTCTTTGCCATTTTCAAAACACATCCTTTCAATCGATCGATCATCAAATTCGGTATCCTCTTTTCTACATTGCTTTTTGTTTCATTCTAAACATGGTCATCATTAGGAATGCGATGATTTTGGTCAAAATCCACTTAGAAAACGAGGAACGAAAAACCTGTTTGAGGAATGCATGCGAGATGAGCAATGCTCAAAGAATAACCGACCTAAAGAGAGTCACCGAGGGTTTGACCAAGTTTTACTCGAGAGTGATTCGACCGACTCTTCGTGTTCGGTGGAGCTAATAATGGAAACCAACCGTCGATCAAAGGAGAAGTCAGGCTTTAAACGAGCCTAATTTAAGATGAAGAAATTGCCGCCCCACGCTTTAAGAAGTGTCTCGTGGAGACGAAGATGACGTGATTCTGGAGTCTTGTGAGTCTGGGGAAAGTGTCTGCATGATCCGTCCTCAGGAGGTCAAACCAGAGTGGTTTTACTTTTATACTGGGGTGATCGAAGAGTTTGACATTCAATTCCCCTTCTCCGACTTCGAGACCGATATCCTTCGTACCATCAACCTTGCTCCCTCCCAACTCCGTCCTAACAGTTGGGGCTTCATCCGGGCCTTTGAAATAATATGCCGAGCCCTATCTATAACCCCACAGTTGGTCCTTTTTCCTTCTTCAAATAAAAGCACGGAGGGAAACTTGCTACGCATCCCAAAAAGAAGTTTCCTCCAAGCCTACACCTCCAATTTCAAGGGCTACAAAGAACGTTTCCTCCGAGTTAGATGTGGGTCCCGATGCCCTTATGTTATTTATGGCACGGATGGGCATCATAAGTTCCCCCTTTATTGGACTTGTGATCCGCTTCCCATTTCTGGTTTTGACTATGATAGTCTGAGTGATTCTGAGATCCTTTCCCTAGAAATTCTGGACTCCTTCAGACCGATCCGGGTCAAGGATCTACTTGCCCTATCTCCTGAGGAAGTCCTCGACTTCCTAGGTAAGCTTTCTCATTTAGCTTTATTCCATTTTTATTTATTTGTATGCTTACTCCTTGTTCCGTTTTCCGCAGACAAAATGACTGATATGTCAATGAAAGAACGAAGTCGATGCTCGCCGCCGGATGGATGTCGGGACCTTCCGAGTCCAAATCCAATTTGGCCGACGGAAGTTCGTAATCCAAGAAAAGAAAACGCCACGACCGTGACCTCGCCTCCAAACAATCATTCTCTCGCTCCCCACTAAAGCGCCGCAGAACTGCCCGAGCCTATCCCAAAAAGTCAAGACCGTTATGGGAATGAGACTAACTCGGCAAACCGGGCCATCTCCAATTTGCTAAAGGATACCGAGGTAGCCATGATCATGCCTCTTCGTAAAATCGTCGATTTTGACGGCCTCAAGTTTCAGATGATCATCTAAATGCCACAACCGATGTGAACAACCGACCGCCTAGGCTCAGCAGATCACTAAACATGAGCTCATACCTGATGAGGTGTGCTGTACTCACCCGAAGCTTGTTCGAGTCTGGTGATCGCGTGGAGAAGAAAAAGACCGATCTAGAGTTAGAAGTCAAAAGGTTAGCCAACAACGAACAGTTCCTTCTCAATGCCAACAATGCATTCAAGAAAAACTCGGGCTGCCGATGACATTTCAAGCCTTGAAGAGAAGAATTCAGAAGCCAGTAAACGGATAAAGACCCTGGAAGATGAGCTTGCCCAGATGTCTAAGAAGTTCCAGGATTCTGAAAAATCATGCTCGAGCTAAAGGAAGATCAAGAAATCCAGATGGTATGCTAGATGCCAGCTTTTGATCGTGCAAAGCTCAAGTCATCCGCTTATACCCGACCTAGACATCTCGAGGTTGATTACTTCAAGACCATCGTGGATGGGAAGTGGTGGAGGTTGACGAAGATGACAATGAGACCACTATTAGCGAAGAAAACGCTAAGATGGATGCCGGTCCTGCCGACCTCAATCCTTGACTTCTTCTCTTGTCTTCATAGTTAGTCATCCCTTGTAGCGGATGCGTTTTGTATTTTGAATATTCGCCATGCCGGGCTTTATGCAATTTGTACTTCGAATATTCGCCCTACTGGGCTATTTTAATTGCTTTTGCTTTCTGAGTTTTTGTTACCAATCTTCCGAGTCTAGTTGCGAACTTTTATGTGATATTTACAGTTCTCAAGCCATGGATGTAACAAGCAATCCTAGTGGTTTTTGAGAAAAGAACACATAACATTTGTTCGTAACCCCACACGCATCTCTTGTCAATCCCGACTTGCCGAGACTGAAGAAAGTGTTAAGGGAACGTCTAGATGCAACTTCAGTAAAATGTTTTTGTTTCATTCGTTTCGAAGATTGCTCTATCAACGGTTCAGAGTCTCATTCCGAGGCTCAGAGCCTTTGAAGGTTGTTCCGAGTAGGAACATAGTCTTTGAAGGTTGTTCCGAGTAGGAACAGAGCCTTTGAAGGTTGTTCCGAGTAGGAACAGAGTCTTTGAAGGTTGTTCCGAGTAGGAACAAAGCCTTTGAAGGTTGTTCCGAGTAGGAACAGAACCTTTGAGGTTCAGAGCCTCTATAGGGATGATCCGATGCGAGCCCAACCGAGGTTGACCGGAGGGTTGAGCCTCTATAGGGATGATCCGAGACGGATTTTTGCCCAACCGAGGTTGACCAAGGAGTATTCCTAGGAAGAGCCTTCCGTGACCGAAAGACGATCATAGACCGAGCTTAGCGAGACGTCGCCATAGGGTTCGAGCCTCAAGCGAGGTTGACCAAGGAGTATTCCTCGTAGGAAGAGCCTTCCGTGAAAGACGATCATAGACCGAGCTTAGCGCCGCCATAGGGTTCGAGCCTCAAGCGAGGTTGACCAAGGAGTATTCCTCGTAGGAATGAGCCTTTCCGTGGATCGAAGACGATCATAGACCGAGCTTAGCAAGTCGCCATAGTCATACCAATCGATGTGTAATAGAATTTATTAGATAGATGCCTCATTAAAACCCCTGGCCCTTGCCTAGGGAAAAGAGTACACCAATTATTTTTACATAAAGATATTTAACTAAAATAAAACTTAAGACTTGCAACATTCCAAGTCCTTGGTAGTCCTGATCCGTCCAACGTCTCCAATTTATAGGCTCCGTTTTGTAATTCTTCCGAGACCCTGAATGGTCCCTCCCAGTTGGGATCTAGCTTACCCTTCTTGGTAGGATCGGTTATCTTCTTAAGTACCAAATCTCCAACCTTGAACCCTCGCTGCTTCACTTGCAAATTGAAGCGTCTGGTCATTCTCTGCTTGGCTGCTACTTCCCTAACATGGGCCGTGTCCCTTATCTCGTCCAGGAAATCCGCCTCTTCTTTCAAAGCTTGGTTATTGGCCTCTTCTTCAAAATTTTCTCGACGCCAAGAGGGTAAAACCACTTCTACCGGAATCATGGCATCGCCCAAAAATCCAAAAGGAGTCTCTTGCGTTGTGGAATGGATGGTGGTATGGTATGCCCACAAGACTTCATGTAGGCATTGTGCCCACAACCCTTGGCGAATCCTTTTTATTGCATTAAGTATAACCTTGTTGGCCGACTCACCGCCCATTTGCTCGTGGATGCTCTACGGATATAAACCCGAGCTCCTTGCGAACTCTACCGGTAATCGTGCCCGTTGTCCGAGACAATGACCCGAGGTAATCCAAATCGGCAAATGATGCTTCTCCAATAAAAACGCCGAACCCGGTCGGCCGAGATCCGGGACACGGCTTCTGCCTCCACCCACTTAGTAAAATAATCCACCGCTACGATCAGGAACTTCAACTGTCCCGGAGCCACCGGGAACGGACCCAAGATGTCAGCCCCCCACTGATAAAAAGGCCACGGCACCAGAACGGTATGCAAGAACTCGGATGGTGTGTGAATGGCTGGAGCGAACGTCTGGCATTTTGTGCATTGTGCCACATATTCACGACAATCTTTTGTTAACGTAGGCCAGTAATACCCGGCCCTTAAGATCCGACCAGCCAAAGCCCTTCCTCCCCCATGATTTCCACAAGTCCCCTCATGAACTTCTTTCATCACTATTGACATATCTTCTTCTGACACACAGCGTAACATGGGAGCTGCACGACCCAAACGGTATAGTTTTCCGGACTCTATTACAAACCGAGATGAAATCTTCTTGATTCGTTTGGCCCTCTCTCTGTCTTCAGGTAGCCTCTCTTGTTGTAGATAACGAACGATCGGGCTCATCCACCCGCCATTTACCTCACGTATTGCCAGGGATTCTCCTTTTTCCACACTGGGCACTGGAAGTACCTCCCGGATGACCGATTTGTTCACCCCGGAATCCTTAGAACTAGCCAACCGCGATAGTACGTCGGCTCGAGTATTTTCTTCCCGGGCCACATGACATATTTCAAAGACCTTAAACTGCCGACTCAATGAAATGGCTTGTTGCAAATATTTCTCCAAAATGGGATCTTTTACCTGAAACGACCCGTCCACTTGCCCAGCCACCAATTGTGAATCTGTACGGACCAACAAATGCCACCCCACTTCCAAAGCTAACCTCGACCGCCAGAAAGCTTCATATTCTCGCCGGTTGCTGTCAGAAAATCCAAACGCAAGGAATATTCAAGCACCATCTCTCCTGGACCCTCCAGAACTACCCCTGCGCCACTACCTTTGAGATTAGAGGAGCCATCGACAGACAGAATCCACCTCTGAGTAACATCCTCTCCTGGCGAATAGACAAGTTCCACCATGAAATCGCTAGAGACTGGATTTGATATCGTACGAGGACCTAAACCGATCTCATACTCCGATAGTTCTACGCCCAGACACCATCCTTCCGCCAGTCCGCTTAAACACCGCTTCAAAGGAAAGTTAGTCTTCACCGACAGGTGTCCAAGGAAGTAATGTCCGAAGCAAAGGGTCACAAGCGCCAAGGCCAACTTCTATTTTCCGTACCGGTCTCTCGCCTTTTAATACCTTACTCACAAAATATACCGGACGTTCTCCTTCATCCGTGTCCTGTACCAACACAGAGCTGATTGCTCCATCACCGCCTGTAAAGTGTCAATTGAGAACCTTTGGGTCTCGACTAGTACCGGAGGTGCCAAAGAATCGCTTTACACCATCAATGCTTCTTCACATGCTTCCGCCCATTCAAACCGAGCTCTTCTTGATTGCCGAGAAGAAATGAATGGATTTGTCGCGCACAAGACAAAAACGAGACAATGCGCCAAACGGCCGCTTAGTCAGACTTTCGATCGAGGTCGGACTGCATGTCAATGATCGCCTGGCACTTGTCCGATTGGCCTCGATACCCGATTTGTGAGCATGAAACCCAGAACTTGCGGCTTGAACTCCAAATGTACACTTGTCGGTTCAAGCGCATATTGAATTTCCGAACCGCCGCGAAGGTCTCCTAATGTCTATCACATGATCTTCATCCGACGTGGTCTTTATTACCATGTCGTCTACATACACTTCAATATTGCGTCCAATCTGAGGGGCAAACACCATATCCATCAGTCTCTGGTAGGTCGCGCCGGCGTTCTTCAAACCAAACGGCATAACTCTCAATAGAAATTCTTTCGCTCCATGAAGGTTTTGGACGCATCACCGGGTTCATCCGAATTTGATTGTACCCTGAGTACGCATCCAAAAAACTTAGGAGGCGAAAACCAGAGGAACTGTCGATCAACCGGTCAATGTGAGGTAATGGATATGGATCCTTCGGACATGCCTTGTTCGGTCGGTGAAGTCTACACATCCTCCACTTGCCATTTTTCTTCTTCACCATAACAACGCTTGATAGCCAAGTTGGGTACCTCTTTCACGAAACCGCTTTCAACAACTTTCCTACTTCTCCAAACACTGTCCCCTTCTTCCCCATCTTCCGCTTCCTTTGTGACACCGGCGGACCGGATCAATTGACAAATGATGACACATGATTTGGGATCTATGCCCGCATATATCGACTTCCGTGCAAAAAGGTCTAGATTTTGCCTTAATACTGGACTATCTCGGTCTCCTCCTCTTTGTCAATCGCCCGAGGTGGGTAATTTACAGGAAATGGGCCGATCTGAACATCTTTGACCTCCTCCTGAGGAGTAAGTCCATCCTCCCCCGTCCTTTCTCTTGGATCAATGTCGACCATGCCGACTTCGTGTTTCGGAGAAGCTCCTGATGGACCCGACCTTTTCTTAGCTTTCGTCCTTATAGCACTTCCGGGCCAAACCCTGGTCCCCACGGATAACCCCGACACGCCCGTTGCCGAGAGGATACTTCATAGTCAAGAACAGTGTTGACAATACCGCTTCAAGTGCATTAAATGAAGGTCGCCCGACGATAATGTTGTAGGGTGACGTCGCGTTAACCACCAAATACCTCACCTGTACGACCTTGGCATTTTCTCCCTTCCAAAAGTAGTTGATATGTGGAGATACCCTGTAACCCGCACTCGTCGGAGAACCCTACAAGAGTTCCGCTGAAAGGTAACAACTCATTTGGCTCGAAACCCATACCCTTGAAGGCCTCCCAGTAGAGGACGTCCGCGGAGCTTCCCGGGTCGATTAACACGCTTAACGCCCCAATCTCGCACCTCAATCACCATTGGGTCATTCTCATGTGGAAGAACTTTGGCATCTTCCGAGAAGGTTACCACCCGGATCAAACCTCAAGTTCCAATACGGTACCGCCCGAGCCCCGAGCATATCTCTTCGGGTGAACTAGTGGAGCCACCTCCGCGAATCCCCGAGATGGTGTTTAGAGTATGGGTCGACCTTGCTTCCTTCACCTCCTCCACAGCCTTGCCCTTTTTCTTGGACCGGGAGTCAGAAACCGGATCTCGCCACGGGGATGAATCCCGCTTGGTCGTCCGCCTGTCTTCCTTCACATATGTTGATAGCTCTTTGAATTAATTTTTCGATCTCCCTTCGCAATTGTACGCAGGACTCCGTGGTGTGCCCCTTCAGACGATGAAACTCACACCATGCTCCTGGATCACTTCCTAAACAAGAAATCCACAAATTTGTAAGAGTGAGCACTTTAAATGACCGACGTCCCGGAGGATATCTTCCCTTCTGGTATTGAGGGGTGTAAACGTCTCCCTGGAACCGAAAGCCGATCGCGGACGCGAAGGTCGTTTGTCTCGAGCTCGTTCACGGGTGGTGGAATTATCCGTGATCGGACTCGCTCGTCACGCCCCGCCCCTGCCTTTAGAATCTCGAGCTTTCCATGTTACTTTTTCTCCCTTCACGTAGCACTCGCCCGAGTAATGATCTCGCCCATGCTTTTGGCGGTTTTGGGCTAAGGACTCATTGAACCGTCTGCCTTAAGGCCATGCCGAACGCAACCACAAATATCTCCGATTAGGATGTGAGACCTTGATAGTCTCCTCGTTGAATCTAGCCATGAAGTCCCTGAGAGATTCGGAAGGGCGTTATTTCACATTGAAGAGGAGGTATTGGCTACCTTGCCATTAATGAGAACCGAATGATTTTCCGGTTGAAACTCGATAGCTCACTATGCACAAACGGGCAGCCCCATATAGCAAGGCCGACTCTCAAGGTACCGCCATCGGCACTTGAGGGAGTCGGTTGCTCAATAAGTGCCATCAAAGCGATGATGTGCTCCTGGGGTCCGCCTTGCCATCGTATGATGCCGACAGGGGGTTTGAAATTATCTGGAACGGCATCCTCCCAGATTGCCTGAGACAAGGGTTGTGGCTCCAGAGGTTCTACTTCTTGATCCTCTGTCTCGTCCAAGCTCTTCAGTTGAAGGGCTTGAACGTTATCCCTGGCTTTAGGCCGACGCAGTCGTCGATCATTGCCAAGAATCGAGTGAGATCCGTGGATCTGGTGATGCTTGAGACATTGTCGTCAGATATATGTTTTACTTGTGCGGCTTGGGAATGATTTCACCGAGGCCCCACGGTGGGCGCCAAATGTTCTTGCAGGAAAAACCTTATTAAAATGATTTTAGGGATTTGGAAACTCGAGTGTCGTAACTCAAGTCCTAAGCTTGCGATTGTCTTGCTTATCCCGCTGGCGGGAGCCCTATTTATATCATTCCTTCCTTGAAGCTATATCCTTCCTTCCAGAATCGTCTCACTCATTAACTATGGCTTTGAAGGCAAGGAGTTAGTTACTTGTAATCATTCACTAGAAACGCCTCATAAAGGCTCTAGGAACTCTTTATCTTCATAACGTCCATTCAACCGCTTCACCGAGTACTTGCCAAGCTATACCTCGGGCTTAAGCCGTCCTCGTGTCTTTCCCCGAGATCCAAGTCGGACATAGATCTCCTCCTTGACGGTCGAGACCTATCCCGGATCCTTCCATCCAGGCAGCCATCTCGGCTGAGGATTTTGTGCATGATCAAATACCTATGTAAAGAATATAATGAACATTTAAATCATATCATGTTTGACATTGATCGATTTAAGATAGTTCAATTATATCTTTGTGACTCTTTTATAAATTGTTTTACATACAATTATTCCTATCCATAAGCAATTCCATTTAAAGTAGTCGTAGAGACACCATATTTGATATGGAGGTAAGAGCACCTAGTTTGTCTTTATGGTCATCTGGGTTTTAAGGTTTATTAAGTAAACTTTATCACAATATAGATGAAGATTTATTTATGTATGTATCCTAATAGAAACAAAGGAAACATATTCTATAACATGTTATAGGACAAAATTGTTTTGTTGCTAGAACTAGAGTCTTCCATTAGAGAAAATATGTATCTAAAGGAGCCAGTGGGAGTGATATAGAACTTGAAGAAATTCAAGAACCATAAAATACATATCTTTATGAGAATGGAATATGATCCAATTCAACAAGGGAGTTGTTGTTATACAATTGGTTCACGTGGCACAAGATTCTAGAAATGTATGTAAGTTGCCTATGTCCATCTATGGATTAAGGAAAACTTCTTGGAATTAAATTCTTTTATTAATGAAGTCTTATGAAAACTTGGATTAATAAATGACAACTTTAAATCTTGTTCATCAAGAAGGTTAGTGAGAGTATTTGCATTAATCTAGTATAGTATGTAAGCGACATACTGACCATCAAAACAAATTCCCTACAACGCCAATGTAGAACATGGTTAAGGAAATGGTTTTGATAAAATGCTTAGGCAAGATTTCTTAAAAGGTTAGGAATCAGAATTTATAGATATAGATGGCTGATGAATCTCATTCCTAGTACAAGTACATATTCCGACGAAGTATTGAGATACCTAATATGCATAAATCTCACATTAAGATTATTGCATGTATGGTAAAATGTTTTGTCTAATGGACAATGTCTTATCTCATTAGATGAGGAATATGTACTGCACTAGATGTGCAATATGCTATGAGCATAAATAATAAGTACCAAAATGATTAAAGTGTTAATCACTAGATCCCTATCAAGAAGGTCTATGAGTACCTTAAAGGACCTGGTGTTCCTTAAGGTACTCACTAGATCTTGCAAGTTCAGAATACTAGATCTCACTAGCGATTCATGTATATATATTGTGACACTTCAATTTATTTCGATAGAAGATCTAAAGTTGAAATTGGAAGAGGTGTATATTATCAACAGAGGAAAGAGTTCCTTATGCCCTAATAAAGTATCATTCTTAGATGATGCTTGATGCACATGATGAGCAACTAGATATTAAACTAATATCTAATTGGCTTTAGTGCTAGTGGGAGATTGTTGGAGTAAGCTCTAATAGCCATCAATATTGGCTTAATATGCTTTTGTATCATGACTTTGATATATGTTATTTGTTAATACATATAATAGTTAAGCCTCATATTTATTATGTTATTTGTATATGACATAATAAAGTCCTTAGAGTAATTAGTCTATTAATGATATATTAAGTGTGACTTAATTGTGAGAGCTCATTAAACATAAGGACATTATTCTTAAAGTATCCGTAGTCAAGCTTTACTGTCAAATAGGACAACAGTAACGCATAGAGACTATTACGTGAGTAGACTGATGACTGTATCTCACAAGTCATGGATATGAGATATCAAGTCTTCACGTAGGTATAATTATAGGAGTAATATTTATACTGGATTGACCCACCATGAGAATACTACATAGTTTGTTATGTAAGTGTCATAAGTTATTCTCATAGTGATTGTGGTGTATACCACCCTTCGACCTGAAACCACTATGGACCCTAGATGTGGAGTCGAGTACTTTATTGTCAAACAAACGTTGTATGTAACAAGATGACCATAAAGATGGTTGATGGGTACTTTATAAATCATGCTAAGGGACATGAGTGACCTAGATAGAATTTGCCCCTTCTACATATACGAGAGTAATATCTATGGGCCCCATGATAGAGTATGATTGTAAAATGCATGGCCGTGCTCAAATAAGTCAATATGAGATATTGGGCTTATCTGTTGTTATCAAGAATACTCGGGGATCAAGGAATAAAATATTGAACTATACGAGGGTGACACATTCTATGCCTTGTGTTCAATATAGATATAAGGGCAAAAGGATAATTATACACATAACCATTATCACAAAAATATTATGTCAGATCACACGACATTCTCATTACTTGGGTAGCAATGATTTGTTGCTAGATACCGCTCATTGTTTATAATATTAAATAGGTGATTTAATATTATTGCCAACATTACAAGAACCTACAGGGTCACACGCATAAAGTACTTATAGTGGAAAGGATGATTAAATTAAATATGATTTAATTTAATTATGTGTTAATATTATTTAAATTGTTTAATGTATTAACACATATCGTTTATTTGATTAAATATGATTTAATTTAATAAATGGGAATTGACAGTTGATTAAATTAAATATGATTTAATTTAATTAATATTTTATTTAATTTAATTAAAAGAGTTTAATTAAATATAAATAATAATTATTTAATTAAATAGTTTAATTAATTAAGATTGAGTTTGTTTTGGAAAAAGCCCAAATTATGAGCATTAGGGTTTTAGAAGCTCTCTATAAATAGAGAAGCTCTTTTCCCTTACTATATTAATTGTCAATTCTCAAGAGAACAAGAAACGGCTAGCACCATTTTCCACTTTGCACTCGCGTGGACTACGTAGAGACGCCGGTATCTTCCGCCGTTCGTGATCGTAAAAGAAAGCACGCTTCAAGAGGTAACTCTTGAATCCTTATTTCGGTGAGTTTTCATTTGTGATTAATGATTTAATCAAGATCCGTTCATCGGGATTGTTCCGCTAAGAGGTTAAAATTTTGGAAAACCCCTCTTAGATCCCAACAGGTGATGCATCAGTGAAGAAGGTGAATCTTCAATTCTTGAGAAAGAAATATGAGAATCTCAACATGAAGAACAGTGAAAAGCTTTCAAAGTATATCTCTAGAGTGATTCTGATCACTAATGAGATGAAGGCTTGTGGAGAAACGCTTTCTGAACAAGTAATCTTAGAGAAGGTATTGAGGTCAATTACTCCTCAATTTGATTACATTGATGTAGAAATTGAAGATTCTAAAGATATGGAAACCATGAGCATAAATGAGCTGCAAAGTAGTCTAGAAGCGCATGAGTTGCGTCTGACTGAAAGAACTTCTGAGAGGGAAGTTGAGCAGGCTCTGAAAGCTTCTTTTGTCAAGAAGGACCAGAAGAATTCTTGGTCAGAGGCCAAGAATAGACGTGGTGATAGATTCCAGAAGTCAAAAACCTCAACTTTTGATGCGAAGAAACATCAGAAGGGAAAGGAGAAGAAGAAAGTTCAATGTTATTGTTGTAAGAAGTTTGGCTATTTTGCTAGAGATTGCTGGTCAAACAAAGGAAGGAAATCAGAAGAAGCAAACATAGCTAGAGGAGATTCAGATGATGAACCTGTGTTATTGATGGCTTTTGAGTCTGATGGAAGATGTTTGGAAAATTGGTGGTATATGGACACTGGCTATTCAAATCACTTGACTGGAAACAAACAATGGTTGACAGATTTTGACTCCAGAAGGAGGACAAAGATCAAATGTGCTGATGATAAGTACCTTAATGCAGAAGGTACGGAAAATGTCAAAGTCAAGGTGAAGAATGGGAAGAATTTTCTGATCAAGGATGTTTGGTATGTTCCTGGAATCAAAAGCAATCTGATGAGTGTGGGTCAGCTTATTGAGAAAGGATTCTCAGTTGTTATGAAGAACAATCTCTTGAAGTTGTATGATTCCAATCAGAAGTTGATTATGCAATCTGAGCAGGGAAGCAATAGAACATTCATGGTGAATGTAGAAACAACTGAAATAAAGTGTCTTAGTGTAGAAGGATCTAAAGGAGATAGTAAGCTGTGGCACAAGAGATTGAAGCATCTAAACTATAGAATCTTAGGGCATCTAAGTTCTAAGAAACTCGTACGTGGCATTCTGAAGATTGTGAAGCCTGAGAATCCATGTGAGGTATGCATGAAAGGCAAGCAACCCAGATTGCCATTTGTATTAGAAGTAGCCCCAAGAGCAAAACATGCTCTGGAAGTAGTATATCCTGATGTGTGTGGACCATTTCCAGAACCTTCACTTGGAGGAAATAGGTATATTGTGTCTTTTGTGGATGAGTTCACAAGAATGACGTGGGTAACACTCATCAAGTTTAAGAATGAGGTGTTTATAGAATTCTAGAAGTTCAAGGTGAAGGCTGAGAACCAAAGTGGTTAGAAGTTAAAGATTCTCAGAACGGGTGGTGGAGGTGAGTATAACTGTAACGCCCCGAATTTAATTAATTATTTAATTAAATTATTAAAGGATTTATTTATTGAAATTTAGTCAATAAGTTGATTTAGGGTGATTAAGTGAATTATCGGAAGTTGAGATTAATTAATGATGAATTAATTTTATTATAGAATATTGTTGGAAATAATATTAGAAATAAGTGTGGATTAATAGAATTATTTAATTAGGGCCTATTTGGCGTTAGGAACATAGAACAGAGGTGTCAAAATTAACCCAATAGAAATATTATTATTATTATTATTATTATTATCTATTATAAGTGGGATTTAATTATAAGAGATATAAAAGGAGAATTATAAGGGTTTAGTGAATATTTTAGGGAAAAAGTTGTACGTGGGAGAAAGAAAAGAGGAACAAGGGTTTGGAGGAAACTGTCGTCGGAATATGAATTCTAGACCGGAAAGCCAAATCAGAATTTGACCGAAAATTATAGAGATACCGTCAATCCAAGGTAAGGGTGGGGTTCTAACTCTCTAAACAGTTTTATGATGAATCGTATGTGGGATTAAGGTTATATAAATTCTCGCCATGTGATTTGACGTTGTTTTGTAATCGATTGAATGATTGTTGCTGTAAATTATGAATTGATAAATTAGGTTTTGTTGATTTAAGTGAGTATTGTGAATGAATGTATTAGGAATTAATGTGGAGGAAGTATACCAATGGAGTCTGCAGTTAATCGAAATAAGTTACGTAATGTATTATTAATAACATGTGTTGAAGAAATAAGAAACGAGAAGAACTGAGACAGAGAGTTAAGAGACGGACGTCCTTATTTGCAAGGAACAAGAAAAAAAGTACATATGTTATTTATGATGGGGCGGGTGCCCTTTGGAGCAAAGGAAGGTGGAGGTGAGCGCCCTATGTGGCAAGAGAGAAGGGAGACGGGCGCCTCCTTGGGCCCTTGGAGTTGGGGCGGACGCCTCTCTTAGGTGGGGGTCCCAGTTTTGTTCTTTTGGCAAGACACGTGGTGGATAGTTCATCATAGATCCCATATATACTTCTTTTGGTACTTTGTCCATTATTGGTACATTGTGAAATAATATATAATGTAATAGTCTTATAATGGGACTGGTGATTTAATAAGATTAGAGGTTTGAGAGAATTAGCAGTCTGTAGTAGGTGGTGAAAATAGCAGAAGAAAATTGTACTTTAGTAGATTAAATAAATAGTAAATTCAATACGTTATTAGAACAAAAAGATAAATTGCTTGAACAGATTTTCAGCATCAGATTAATGAAATATAACAATTGATGACAATAGAAATTGGTTGATAGCAGGTTACCAGTAGAATATTATACTACTGATAGCATATTATTTTAATTGCAGACTTGGAATAAAATAGTAGGTTATTATTAAATATTAGCATATGTAGTAATAGAGTTGGATTTTAATAATAACATGAGATTGGGACATAGAGAATTAATTTAGCAGGATGATAAATTAATAGAAGCTATTTAATAATTAGTAGCAATGCAGAAAATTAAGAACAGAGTCAATTGAGTCGAATTAGTAAAATAAGCGGTAAAAATTAATTGCTTGAAATTAACTGAAAATTGTTGTGGTAGTTCGTGTTTGTTAGTAGGTAATCGTGATTGGTTTGTTTTGTGAAATTATGTTGAGTACGTCGTGTTGTGATTTTCTTTGTGAATTATTAGCGATGTGTATATTGCCATATGTTGTTGTTGTTTTATGCGAAGTTGCAGGATAATTCAGTGACGATGTTTACCTCTGTTTATTGGTAATAACATTGATATAGGTGTATGCCTCGTGAAGTGAATTTCCGTTGTTGATGTATGTTGTTAGTATTGCATTACATTTCCATCTTTGTGAAGGTCTGTATTGGCGGAATTGTGAAGAAGGCTTATGCCTTGTGCCTCTATTAATTGGGAATAGTGAAGGGAGTTTACTCCACTAGTACCACATTCATATGCATTGTCGTGTCTCATTTGAATTATGTTGTTGTTAATTGTGAAGTAAATTATGTTGTTGTTAACTGTGAAGTGAATTATATTGTTAATTGTGAAGTAAATTATATTGTTATTAACTGTGAAGTGAATTAGGTCGTTGCTAACGGTGAAGTGATTCCATGTTGTTGTTAATTAGGAAGTTGTTGTGATGTGCTAACTGCGATGTGATAATTTTGTATAATTTAATCCTAGCATATTATTTATCATACACTTGTTTATATTGTTGGATATCTCTCCCCTTCTGTTGATATTTCCCCTACCATATTGTTGTTGCTCTATCAACGTGTGAAGCTGACTATATTGCAGGCGTTGTAGCTGCATACAAAGCTGTGTGGCTTCTAAACTTATTAGAAGATCTAAAGATTCAAGTAAAGAAGCCTCTGAAGTTGATGATTGATAACAAGTTTGCAATCAATCTTGCAGGAAATCCTGTGTTACACGGAAGAAGCAAGTATATTGAGACTAAGTATCATTTCTTGAGAAGCCAAGTCCAGAACGAAACATTAGAAGTTGTGCACTGTAGCACCCAGAAGCAAATGACAGATGTTCTGACAAAGGCAATCAAGACGGATCAATTTCTCTTCTTAAAGGATGAAATTGGTGTTGTTAGTTTTGTTTAGGAATATGAATTAAGGGATGGTATTGAAGAATAATTTAATATTCAGAATTTGAGTCCAGAACTTCTGGTTGTGTTCAGAAGTTCTAAAGTTCTAGTGTTTCTCAGAAGTTGTAGAACTTCTGAAGTTGTGTCCAGAAGTATGTTTAACTTCTGTTTTCTTTAGCATGGATGTTAAGTTTAGTTTTAAGGGTACATTAATATTTACTATTTGTGGACCTTTTATCTCGTTCGCTAAGTTTACTCTATCAGGGTCTATGTGGCAATTTTTTCCTTTGTATAAATAGACTAGTAATAGATGTCATTTATAACAATAATCCTTATTTCTTTCACTCTTGTAGTAGCCTTCACTCTCATTATTCTCCATTATTTCAATCATCTTTGATTCTTGTGCACTAACACATATTATCCATTTTCATAAAATAATATATTGTACTGTCAATTGAAATTACAAACATCCGTTCAAATACTTTCATCCAACTAAAACCATATATTCTTCCTCCCATATTTATTCTTCCACCATAATTAATAATGAAATATATCATAAACAACTTCATGGATAAAAAAATGGCAATATTTCATAATTAGATAAGAAAGAAAATTAAGAGTTAGTGGAACTAATTAAATAAAATAAAATTAAAATATGAAATTACTTCCTAAGAACTATCAGTTGTATTCTCTTTGTAAATGCAGTAAAACAATTTTACAGTTGTGAATCCAATGCTTTCAATAATGCAGTCAACAATAGAATTAAAATTTTTCAACATTTTTTGTTACAGAACTAAGGGCTCAAAAGAGACCAGTAATAATACTCACTAATTATTTAAGCTTTTTGTTAACATAATGAAAACTGTATTAAATTTAATACTGATAGTTCGTCCTTATATTATGCAGAATTTTTTCTGTACTCATAACATGCACTATCTCAAACTCAATCACTCAGATTAGTTGAAAGAAATAAAGTTGGAAGCTGAAAGAAAATTGGAAGGTTACCGTGAATAAAGATCTGAAACGGAAGGTTATCCGATATAAGAGTTGTGTTATCGGCGAGAACAAGACGACGTGCAAGGCTGCGAAACAGCAATAACAGACTTATTCTATTCAGAAATTCATTACAATATTTATTAATAGTATATTTGTTTTTGAAAAGAAACTCTTAATATTGATTGGGAGTACTAGGGGTACTCCAACTCATATAAGAAACAGACAGATAAACTATTGCTACCTATACACAGAGAGCTGGATTTTTAAACCACTCCTAGAAAGTAAACTTCAATCCATCCTTATTTTCTATAGTCAACCACCATCAAGACAACCACAATATGTTAAAAAACAACTCTTCCAAATCACCTTCTATACTGTTAAATATAATGTCATTTCTTAGTTTCCAAATGTTCCAGAGAATTGACAGCCATAGGCTTCCCACCGTCGAACTTCCCAGCTTTCCGGACAGCACTTCCACACACATCAGCAGGTGGCTACTGCAATCATATGCTTCTTCAAAATCCATTTCCAACCATCTTTGTACCCTACATCAGACCTGCTGCAGCACCGGACAGTCAAGCATTAGGTGGTTCAGAGTTTCTGGCTGCTATTTGCAAAATACGCACCCAATTTTGTCGTCCCGAATTATTATACCACACTTCCCTAGCTGATTCCTAGTTGGTAATCTATCCTGGATTATCCTACAACCAAAGATCTTCAGTTTAGACGGAACCTTCGAGGACCAAATGAATTTTAATGCTGACAGTTGTGATTCATCCAGCAGCCTAGAGTCATAGTTTTCCATCAACAGTTTGTAACACGATCTGGTTGTAAACCCCTTCGAGACATCGTATGGCCATATTACCTTGTCGTTGTCAGTGTCAATTGGTTTAAACCCTCTGAGCACTTCATTCAGTTCTTCCAGTTCATACAACACCTCCGAATCCGTAACTTCTGCATCACAGTCCAACTTCCATAACCACTGATCATCCAGCCATTCTCCCATATTGCGCACTAGTTCTTGTTTTGACCTGCATGATTCAAACAGAACCGGGTATTGAACAGCCAGAGCACAGTTTCCCAACCATTTATGTTGCCAGAACAATATAGTGTTTCCTTTTCCCAACTTATGAGAAGCATTCTTCACAAAGCCTCTATCATTGTTACAAATAATCAACAGGTCTCTCCACCACAAAGATTCTTTAGATTTGATTCCTATTTCTTCCAAACAAGTCATTCTTATTTTTAAATCTCCGTATCTTACTTCTAGAATTCCTTTCCAAATTGCGTCGTCCTCATTTATAATTCTCCAACACCATTTTGACAATAAAGCCTCATTGAAGCAAGTAATGTCTTTGACCCCCAAGCCCCCATTTTCTTTGCTCTTGCATACATTTCGCCAACTGACCCAGGCCACCCGTCGCTTATCCTCCAGCCCCTGCCACAGAAAACGCCTCTGCACAGAAATGATTTGCTGCAGTATCTTTTTCAGAATTTTATAAAAGGAAAATTGGAACACGGGTAGATTAGAGAGCACAGAATTGATTAGTGTTACTCTGCCGCCGATAGATAACAACCTTCCCTTCCAAGCTTCCAGTTTTCTCTTCAAAGAATTGACAGTCGAGCTCCAAAAATTAAGATTTCGATGATTACCTCCAACCGTAATGCCCAGAAATTTAAATGGTATCTCGTCAATTTGAAAAGCCAGAAAATGTGATGTTGCCTCCATAAAACCTTGTTGAGTTTCAATGCCATATATTTTGCTCTTGTTCATGTTTATTTTCAGACCTGAAACCAGTTCGAACCCACTTAGCAGTGCCTTTATCGCCCATAGATTTTGCCATGATGCTTCGCTGATCAATATTGTATCGTCTGCGAATTGTAGAAGATTGTATTCTGCCTCTTCTGATACTTCGAAGCTCTTAAACAACCCTTCCACCTTTGCTTTCCTAACCATACTTGCCAAACCTTCAGCTACAATAGTAAACAAAAATGGCGAAAGAGGATCGCCTTGACGTAAACCTCGTTCGGCAGAAAATTCTTGAGTAGGACTTCCATTTACTAAAACAGAAATCGAACTTGTAAATACCACTGATTTCATCCAATTTAACCAACGATCTCCGAATTCCATCCTTTTTAACATGAATTTGAGAAACTCCCAATCCACACAGTCATAAGCTTGAGCAAAGTCCACTTTACATAACAGGCAGCTCTTCTTATTCCTCTTTGCAAAGTCTATAATCCCGTTAGTTACTAACAATCCAACCAAAATCTGTCTTCCCGGGATAAATGTTGTTTGATTTCCATAAATCAGCTTCCCCATCACCCTACGTAACCTTGCCACCAACACTTTCGAAATAATTTTCAGCAATCCCGATATCAAGCTAATAGGTCTATAATCATCTACCATCTGGGGATTTTCCTTCTTAGGGATTAACACAAGGAAAGACGATGTTACCGCTTTTGGCAGTTTTCCACCTTTATGAAAATGCCTTAAACCTTCTGCAATCTCAGCTCCTATTATACTCCAGCAATTCTTCATGAAAAGTAAGTTAAATTCGTCTGGCCCTGGGCTTTGATCCCCATCCCCATCAAAAACAGCGTCCTTAATTTCGTCATCCGAAAAGTCTTCCTCCAACATAGCCCTTTCTTGATCTTGCAGAACTGAGATATCTACATTTTGCAACACAGGTCGAGGAGTGAGATCTCTACGAAACCTGGAAGAGAAATGCCCAAATATTGTTTCTTTGACTTCAGATACTGATTCCTTCAAGCCTTCTTCAGTTTGAAGTGCCACTATTCGATTGCTTATGTTTCTTGCTTTTAGAGATGCATGGAAGTATTTTGTATTGTTGTCTCCTTCCCTAATCCATCTCACTCTAGATTTCTGTTTAAGTAATCTTTCTTTGTAGTGAATATTGCACCAGAATAATTCTTGATGTTGTCGTTTACGGCTCAGGTCCTCCTCTAAAATGTTATTGAACCCTAATTGAAGCTGATCCTCGATCAGGTTGATGCCTGCTGCTTCCTCCTCTATCTTCAAATCCACCCATCCAAAGACATTTGCACTCCACCACCTTATTCTTTCTCGAAAAAACTTGAATTTCTCTTTCAAGATGAACAGTTTGTTGCCTTTAAAGCTCACTGCATTCCATTCCTTTTTGATAAAAGGTAGGAAATCTTTATGATCATACTAGCAATTGTTGATATTGAAAGTTTTATGCCCCCAGTCAGCATTACTAGATTTAAGCCATACATCCCTGCACCCAACCTCTTGAGCCACCACTCCCCAAGATGAGATGAGTTCCTCAGTTAGCAATATTCGATCCAATCTACTACAAGCTTTCCCATCTGGTTTTACCCAAGTGAACAAGTTTCCTACAACCTGAATGTCTATCAATTCCATCTCTTCAATAAAACTTGTAAACTCTACCATTTCACTTCTTCTATAATTTCCATTCAATCCCTTCCTTTCTGATCCATTCTTGACAGCATTAAAATCTCCCCCTACAATCCAATCTCCTTTCTCCAATTTTTGTTTCCAAGTTAGAATTGCTGCCCATAAAACTCTTTTTTCTGATAGACTACATGGGGAATAAATGTTGATGAAGTAAAACACCTTTCCTTTATATTCAGTCTTTAATCCCAAAAATCCTTTGCCTGTAAAACTGAATACAGGATAGAACAAGTTTTTCTTCCACATAGTAATTATTCCACCTGATCTTCCCTCCGCAGGTCTATACGACCAATCACAGTCTTCAGAGCCCCAATAAGATAATGCCAGCTTCTCTTCCATGATAACAACTTTTGTTTCTTGGAAAAACATTACATCAACTTTGGTTTTCCTCACTAGAAGTCTTATTCTTCTATGTTTCGCCGCATTTCCACCTCCTCGAACATTGTAGGTTCCTATAATCATCGTAATTTTGTATAAAGCTCCTTCTGATCTTCCCTTTTGTTTCTCTCCCTGCTTTCCAAATCCCTAATTATACTTTCAAATACCTCGTCATCTTCTTCCCCTTCAACGCCCATTTGTTTCATTGTTTTCCAAATTGACTTTGGCACACTCTCCACAGCCTGAACCATTCTCTTATTAACTTTAATAACGTCTGAATCCACAATAGATTCCGAAGGAGACTGATTTTGAAAATCTCCTGTAGCTTCTTCATTCCTTTTCCAGCCACCTTCTGAGCATCCCTGATCCCTTTCTGTCGATTATTATTGAAAACAATCGAAAACAATCGAGAACGAACCGAGAGACTTACCGTTCAGGAATTGGATAGGAAATGAGAAGTTGTTGAACGTCGGAAGCACGATCGAAGCAACAATGTTGTTGTGTTGCGTGGCTAGCAGGTTTTGAAGATGGTGATGACGATCCACGAAGATGATGGTGACAGTGTGTGGTTTAGGGAGAAAGCCAAAAAGGATTATCTCCGATGATGAGGGTGGTAGACGGCGAGCTGTTGATTGATGTTGAGTCGGAAAACATGAGGAGTTGAATAGAGCGGGTGGCTTACTGCGGAACGATTTGAATGGAGGGGTGGCGGTTGTGTGAAGTGTGAATAGTAGACGGAGGGAGATGAGAAAAGGTTTATGTTTTTGAATTGGAAGAAAACCTATGCAATTTTTTGTTTTAATTTCCAAAAACCAAAACGACGTTTTGTTTAAAATTAAAAAAATATCAATAATAATTGAGCCACCTATTCACAAAACCGCCAGTTTAGCGGTCCGATCAGGTTTTTTCCATTTTGCACCGGTTTGATGAAATAAGCGATCCAAGTATTGGACTTGGATCAAATCAGTTATTGATCCGGTTTCCGATTCAATCGATATGATTGGCCGATAGGATCCGATTTTTAATAAACTGGATACTCAAGCTTTATAAGCAAAAGTTACATACCTTGTTTAATTTTTTTTTGTCCAAAGTAAAAGCTACCTTCCTTATTACTTTAGCCTAATATATGGTTCCTAAGATCTTGTCGTGTAGAATCCTACACTATAAAAACACTCTATGGAATAAAATATAAACTATAATTATATGAAAATATTTCTAAAATGAAAATATAGATCAAAATTATAATTAAATTAAAACCTAAAATTAAAAAATTAATTTGTCAAATCATAAAATTCATTAATTTATAGGTTTAGACAGTAAATCGATCAAATCACATCGATTATTGTTGAATCATTTTAACAATAATCCAATAACGTTATGGAACCACTCTAACCTTCAATTCACGACCTAATCGTTTCAATAAGGCTGAATTATTCGAATTTTAAAACTATGCCTATTATATACTAAACTATGCCTATTATATACTAAACGGACGTGTGTTCACCTCACAAGATCTCATTAAATAAAATATTATTTTCCAACAACATCTCATTAAATATAATATTATTTTCCAACAACATCTCATTAAATATAATATCTATATTAATATATAAAAGTAAAATATAGCTTTGGTGTAGCTTCTTTTCTTTCCAATATATCTTTTTTAGTTTTATTTTAAATTTTAACTTCTCTTTCTCCACAAACGACAATTATACGACATTTTATTATCTTTCATATTATCCACCATATAAGAACATAATATGGTGTGGAAAATTTTATTATGCCCCTAATTATTTCTTAAGAAAATCTCTCATTGGTGGGGCAAGTTGGGTAATAAGCCACACTTATGGTAATTATCTAACCGAAAATAACACGTGGCAATTGGTAAGGGTGTACTTGACAATTTGTAAGTTGTGTTTCTACCACTCTTAACTTCTAATCCTCCTACAGCTTGTACCATTTTACAAGGACAACTTTAATTCAAATTTCTTCTCTCTTGTCAGAATTTATCTTTCTCTCTCTCACGCTTCATCCCTCAATCACTCTCTCTTTTCTTCTTTCTCTATCGCTTCTTCTTCTTTCTTCCGTCCTCTCCCGTCATCCTTCTCTTTCTATTTCTTCCTTATCTTTCTCTATCTCTGTGAGTTTGTCTTCTCCGTTCTCTATTATTTTTCACAAACCCTAATCTTGAATGCTCATGGTCTTTTATGCAGGTCGGTGGAGGTTGTTTTCAAGAAGGATTTATTTTCAAGAGAATAACTCACACTCACTCATTTGTCCATTCATCCATTTTTGTGCATTTTTCTCAGATCCCTTTTTAAATTTATGCAGGATTTGAGTTGCGTACGTGTCTTTGAAAATGTTGCAGGAATTGGATCATGAACATGTTTACACTGCAACTCAAAATCCCTATCTTTTTGCTCAAACTGCTGCTGTATTACAGGTATTCAGTTGATAAAGTTTTGATTTTTATATTTTTTGAAGACACCCTTTTTTTGTTTTAACAAAATGTATTCAAATTTGTGTGATTATAGTTTGTATTCTATTGTCACAGAAACAGCACCGCCGTCTAGCAAACAAGTATAACCTATGAAGTTTAATAATTTTGAATCAGTAGTTTTGTTTTTGTTATAAAAGTAATTATGTATGGTTATTGATATTTTATGGTTGATTTGATGATTAGGTTTGTTTTTCAGCTACATCAACAGCCGATTGGTTTCCTGCAAAGTGTTCGGTAAAAGATCTAATTCTTTGTCAAAAGAACAATGGTTGAGATAATGGTTTGGTAATGTGGATTGTCGTTTCTATGATATCCTAGATATGCACATATTTGGCAATGTATATGTTTGGAATTGTGTTTCAATGTTCTGTTTGAAGTATGGTTCGATTTCTATACCTGAATTTACCAGCCAACATTTGGCTAGAGCATTTGGTAAATGTTAATTATCCTTTTTTCTGCAGAAAAAAATTACTGGAAAGTATTTTGTGCTGCTACACTAGCAACAAAGATGACATTTCCTTCACGGCGTAACACTCTGATCACAAAACGCAATTCTTGGAGGTTATTCTCCGAGATAAATGATTAGCAGTTAACACTTCACAATTTTCAATGAATTTGACACCATATGACACCATATGAATTTAGAGTTAGAACATTGGCCCAGGAGATGATGTCTTTGTTCCAAACAGCTCACTCATGTTCTTAGTATGTGATTAGAATTTAGATTTTACTTTGTGAAATTAAACTAATGAAAAAATTCTTCAAGAAAACATATAAATAAAGATATGCTACATTTTCTGTGATGAACCTGTGCTATTGGTGGCTTATGAATATGAAAAGGAACCTGTGAGATTGTCATATTCTGATTCTGAAGGAGTGTTTCTTTATGAGTCAGAGTCAGAAAATGACATTGAAGAGTCAGAAGTTGAAATTTTTGAAGAAGAGTCAGAAGTTGAAACTTCCGAAGAAGAGTCAGAAGTTGAAACTTCTGAAGATGAGTGTTGTAGGATTTTTCTGCGAACAAGTATTTTTAATTATCGATTCCACAGGGATTGGTGTATATTGTAGTCTTTCAATAGAAAAGTGTATTTTAAGATTAAAGTATCCAAAGGGTTTGTTTCCTAAGCTACTAGTATCATGAATTTCCAAACAAGTAACTAAATTAATCTTTTCAAAAGAGAGTTATGGTTTGGATTCAAGAGAGTTGGAGTTTGTTTTCAATTGATGGAAGCATGTCAAGATTAGTTTCATTGACCAAATTTCATATCCATTCTATAAATCAAGTGATGAACATAGAAGATGATTTCTATAAATACATATCCTCTCAATCTTGTGGATTTCCCACCAAGATTGTGAATGTTATCATGTAAATCTTTGTAATCATTAAGTTCAATATTTGTAAACACTAACTGACAAATCTAGTTATAGCATTTGTTCATTAGTGGATGAATATCCTAGGTCTACGTTGAAGCATTCTTTTTCAAGCAAAATTCAAAGCATAAGAAAATAGAAGAACAATGATATTCAACATATATTAATCATCAACCATGTTCATACACAAATGGATTAAGAGGAATACATACTATTTAGATCAACTACCTCTAATCTTGACACCAAAAGAACTTAGCCACTCATTTCCATGGTTGCTTTGTTCTCAAGATTGTTGGAGGAGATGATGAACATGAGGAATCAAGATGAAAAACTATGTTTTTCTTACAAAATTCTATGCCCTAATTTTTACACAATGAAAGATAATGATGATGAAGTGAAGCTCTCTTTCCTAACACACCAAAAGCCAGCTGGAAATGATGGAATTGGTGGCCAAAAAGGTGAAAGCATGGGTCTGTCCTTTTTTTGTTTTTCGAAGACCGCGCTAAGCCCGGTTATTCGCGCTGAGCGCGCACATGCTGCAACCGCGCTGAGCGCGACCTGAAGCATGCTTCTTCATCCAAAAATTTCTTCGAAAAGAATCATCCCAAGAGCTCTTCAAGTGTCCTTGAATCCAAGCTTGAGAGAATTAGTAAATAAAAACGTACAATTAAAAGTAAACTAAGTTAAATAATATATTATGAACAAAAACTAAATAAAAACCTAATTAAACCAAAATACCAGAATAAATACTACTAATTAATTAAAAAGGCATTGTTAAGGACCACAAAATCATGTGCAAAATAACTACAATTTGGTCCTTAACAACTCTCCCCAACTTACTTCTTTGTTTGTCCCCAAACAAAAGTCAATAATCTCACTAAGCAAGAAGAAACAAAATGTAAGCATGCAACTCACACAAGAATGATGGTTCAAACTCGACATACCCGGCAAAAACACACATCGATCGCTTCTTCGAAACACAACATGGATATGAATTAAGTTCTAAACACAATATATCAACACATGTAATAAAATAAAAGATATGTTCACCCTTGAATCACCTAATCATTTCTTCAAAATTCATGAAGAACAAAATGCATATTTACAAAGGACTAAACACTCTCACTAATAGTCATGCACATCCAGAATAATTCATGCATTCATCGAAACAAGTTAAATGACAAAATGGAAACAAAGATCACTAAGGACTTTCAAGGTTGTAACTTGGCTTAGGTTAGAAACAAGGGATATTTAAGTAAAAAACCATTGAAACAAATTGGGTTAAAGAGTATGAAGAGCATTTCACAACTTATTCCTATTTCCTTCTTATTAATCACAACCTCTTTTCTTTTTCACACAATGATCCTCTTTTTTATTTTCTTTTGTTTTCCTGTCATATACAAATTTTTCTTCTTTTGTATTTTTCTTTTCTCTATTCCTTTTTTTTTTCTTTCTTTAGGATCATTGTGTCATCAATTCTAGGTTCTTTTTGATCCACCTCCCCAACTTCATTTATATCAATCCTTTTTTATTCAAGAACATGCTCTTAAAGGGTTAATCAACAAACAGGGTTGGTATTCACAAACAAGAAAAAATTTATAGAATGAATTATCATTGAATTTTCAAAGATTATCAACAACTATTAAGCGGCCTACTTAACAATTAGTTGATTTGATAAATTCATCCTACAAATACTATTTAAGCTCAAAAGGGTTCACAAGGATTCACTCATTCACGGTTAGTTGAAGCCCTTTTGGAATTGATGGTTTTTCTCATAATGCACAAAAAATTGCCTTGATCATCTCTAAGTTTCCAAATTATCACAAACAAATGAAGATTAAGCATGAATCACACGAGTTAACAAAAATATTAGACACTCTATATTTGGTATACGGTGGAAAGCTTCTCACCTTTGTGGTTTGAGTCCTAATGATTCGAATGTGAACACAAATTTTTTGTACATGCCAAGATATTTTGCATAAAGCACAAATTTCATAGACATGTTAATATTCTACAAAACGATTAAATATGTACCTTATTTGTGGATCGAGTCGAGAATTTTATCATCACCATCACTTTGGTGAAACACACTTACTTGCTTTGGAGTACCGTTGAAAAACCGGGACAACCCAAAAGAAGTACAATTCAAAATAAATAAACTATAATCTAAAAAAAATAAAATAAAACAAAATAAAACAAAATGACATAAAATAAAAGACACCCCAAAATGGTGTTTAAAACTAAAAAGTATTTAGGCTCCATGCCTACAAAATGCCAATTGGAATTACAAGGCTATCCTAAAAATGGATGGCAACCAACAAAATCCAAAAGTTTAAAACTAAAAGCAAAAATAAAAACTAAAAACTAGAAAGTGCTGAAAGTAAAATAAAAACAAGAAAAGTAAAAGATCATCATCAATCTGAAGCCTCGAGGATAGAATCTCCAGGAGTCTCAGAACCAGAATCCGAACTGCCCTCTCCATCATCCTCACTCTGCTCATCACCATCAGCATCATCAACCTCCTCCTCTACATTTGGCCCGACCCCGGCCAACCAAAGATAAGTCGCCGTCGCGGCGAAGTGATTCACCCTCTGCTCTCTGATCTGCAGCAAGGTGCTCCATGCTCTCAGAGCCGGATGATTCTTTCCGTCCAAATGTTCCGCTCCTCAAGCTCTCTGTATCTCGCCTCTTGAGCAGGCCCCAAGAAGCGATCACCATCAAAAGGAACTGACCTAGAGGACCCAGCCCAAGCGGAAGAAACCCTTTGTCTTTTCGGAGCCATCTGAAAACAACACAAAAATCAACGAAAATCGACACCAAAATGCCCGTTAGAGATAATTCATGCAAACAACAGTAGAAACCATTCAACCAAAGCATCTAGACACAACGGACGATTCAAAAACATAGCAGAAGAATTTTTCAGAATTCTGCAGACCGCGCTAAGCGCGCTCTGCGATTTCCAAAAAAATTCTTCTGTAAAAATAGAAATTTCTCCACACAATCAGACCTAATAGCAATGAAAATCCTAATCTAAGCTATCTCTACCATCTGAACAACCTAATCCTAAGAGAAAAACCCTAAATTCCAAAACCTAGGTTTTTAAAATCTAACCTAAACAGCAAAATTTAACGAAATTGAAAGGGGAAAACCATAGAGAAACTTACTTTGATGCTTAGGTTGATGATTTGACAAAGAAATTCGCAAGAATTTGTTGATTTGGGGTTGGGGATTTTGGGATTTCTTGAGAGGATGAAAAATGGAGAGGGAAGAGTGAAAAAGGTTTGAAAAATAACCCTAACCTATTTAAAAACAAACCAGGCCAGAAGTTGGGCCTGGGAAAACTGATTTTTGAAAATATTTTGTTTTCTAAACACACAGACCGCGCTAAGCGCGAAAGTTTCTGCCAGATGGGTCAAAATGCGCGCTAAGCGCGACCTGCAGAATTTTTAAATTTTTTGAAAAACAGCAAATTAACAACAGGGACAAGTCAAAATGAGTGCAATAGAAATACTTACAATGTTGGGGTGCCTCCCAACAAGCGCTTTGTTTAACGTCGGTAGAGCTCGACGGTCCAGGATGATTCACGGATCATCGAAGAAGGATTCGGCTATGTCGCGGCTCACCTCTCCGCCAACATACCGTTTCAAACGCTGCCCATTCACAATCCACTCTTTCTTCCCTTTTAGATCTTGCAAGACAACGACACCATAATCTTTGACTTCTTTGATTAGAAACGGACCGGACCACTTTATTTTAAGTGTTCCCGGAAAAAGTCTCATCCGGGAATTAGACAAGAGAACACTTTGCCCCGGTCGAAATTCCTTGTGCTTTATCTTTTTATCATGAGAAACTTTAACTTTTGCCTTGTACTTCCGGTTGGAATGGTCTGCTCCCTCTCGCATTTCATCCAATTGAACGAGTTGTATTTTTCTCTTTTCACCCGCCAAAGATGGATCGAAATTCAAGAATCAGAGGGCCCATAATGCTTTGTGCTCCATATCCACAGGGAGGTGACAAGTTTTGCCATAAACAACCTGAAACGGGGTTAGTCCGATAGGAGCTTTATAGGCGGTTCGATACGCCCATAAAGCTTCATCCATTTTTTGTGACCAATCTTTTTGAGAACCCGAAATAGTTTTTTCCAAAATCTTTTTAATTTCCCTGTTTGACACTTCGGCTTGACCATTCGCTTGCGGGTGATAGGGAGTTGTCACCTTATGCTTTACACCGTATTGTTTCAAAAGTTTTTGTAACAGTGTATTGCAAAAGTGCGTCCTGCCATCACTAATTAAAACCCGAGGGACACCAAACCGAGAAAAATGTTTTTCTTTAAAAATTTTATAACGGTTTTGGCGTCGGCCTTCGGTGAAGCAATGGCCTCCACCCACTTAGACATGTAATCAACAGCCACAAGAATATATTCATTTGAAAACGACGACGGAAATGGACCGACGAAATCAATTCCCCAACAATCAAATACCTCGACTTCCAACATGTTGTTCAAAGGCATTTCATCTGTTTTTCCTATACCGCCACTTCTTTGGCATTTATCACAACAATTAGCGTGAGCATAAGCATCTTTAAATAGCGAAGGCCAATAAAATCCCGATTGTAGGACTTTGGTGGCCGTTCGCAATCCATTATAGTGTCCCCCACAAGGGGAATTGTGACAATGCCAAAGAATGTTTTTGGCTTCCTCATTACACACACACCTTCGCAGCAACCCATCGCTACTCAACCTAAAAATGTAAGGTTCATCCCACACATAATACTTAGCATCGGCTAAGAATTTTTCCTTTTCATTCCATGTTAAATCCTCCGGCATTAATCCCGCGGCTTTGTAATTTGCCATGTCGGCAAACCACGGCCGCTCTTGGATTGCAAAAAACTTCTCATCCGGAAACTCCTCCTTCACTTCTTTCTCTTTGTCCGTAATTTTCACGTTCACTAAGCGAGATAAATGATCCGCTACCAAATTCTCCGAACCCTTTTTATCTCGTACCTACAAATAAAATTCTTGTAAAAGAAGAATCCATCGGATTAACCTTTGTGTAGAGTCCGGTTTGGTAAACAAATATTTAATCGCGGAATGATCCGTGAAAACCACAACTTTTGAACCAATAAGATACGGACGAAACTTTTCCAATGCATATACAATTGCGAACAACGCTTTTTCGGTTGTTGCGTAATTAATTTGAGCATCGTTCAAAACTTTGCTCACATAATGAATAGCATGGAAAATTTTGTTCTTCCTTTGGCCAAGCACGACTCCCACCGCATAATCACTTGCGTCACACATCAATTCGAAATCAAGTTTCCAATTAGGCGCGGTGATTATGGATGCATTTATCAAATTCTCTTTCAATTTTTCAAAAGCCATTAAACAATTTCTATCAAATAAGAAGGACTTATCTTTGTTGAGCCAGTTGCTCAAAGGCTTGGCTATCTTTGAGAAGTCTTTGATGAATCTTCGATAGAATCCCGCATGTCCTAGAAAGCTCCGAATGCCTTTGACATTGGTAGGTGGAGGAAGCGTCTCGATCACATCAATCTTTGCTTTATCGACCTCGATTCCTCTTGAAGATATCTTGTGGCCAAGGACAATTCCCTCGGTCACCATGAAATTGCATTTTTCCCAATTCAAGACCAAATTGGTATCCACACACCTCTTCAAGACGGTGTTCAAATTTTCCAAGCCCAAATCAAATGACGCTCCAAAGACGGAGAAATCATCCATAAAAACTTCAATTGTTTTCTCAATCAAATCGGCAAATATGGCTTGCATGCATCTTTGAAATGTTGCCGGCCGGCGCATTGCATAAGCCGAAAGGCATACGCCTATACGCGAATATTCCAAAAGGACATGTGAAAGCCGTTTTCTCCTGATCTTCCGGATTCACCGATATTTGATTGTACCCCGAATAACCATCCAAAAAGCAATAGTATTGTTGTCCCGTGCGCCTTTCCAACATTTGGTCCATGAACGGAAGAGGAAAGTGATCCTTCCTCGTTGCTTTGTTAAGCCTTCGGTAGTCGATGTGCATTCTCCATCCCGTTACTTTTCTTGTTGGCACTAATTCATCCTTGTCATTCGACACAACCGTCAAACCTCCTTTTTTGGAACCACATGCACCGGGCTCACCCAAGTACTATCCGAAATCGGATAAATCATTCCCGCTTCTAACATCTTCACTACTTCTTTTCGAACTACTTCCTTCATCACCGGATTCAAACGCCTCTGAGGTTGGGCTACCGGTTTGTGCTCTTCCTCCATCATGATGTTATGCATACAATAGTCCGGGCTTATGCCTTTCAAATCGGCTAGATACCAACCAATCGTATTTTTGTTAGATTTCAAAACTTGAATTAAGCTTCCCTCCCCCTTCTCCGATAATGTATTACTAATGATTACGGGCTTCTTACCTCCCTCCTCTAGAAACACATACTTCAAGTGAGATGGTAATGCTTTCAACTCAAGCTTTGGCTCTTCATTTTTTGGATCATTTTTCAAAATTTCCACTTCTTCCTCCCATGGGTGCATTTCCTTGGAAATCTCCATTCCTTCCAAACACTCCTCAAGATCTCGACTATCATCATCATTCACTTCTTGGGTTGCTTCCTCAATAACATCAATTTTGAAGCAATCTTTCTTATCAATTGGATGCTTCATTGCTTCAAAAAGATTAAAGCAAATCTCTTCATCTTGAACCCTCACCTTCATTAAGCCATCATCAATGTCAATCATCATTCTAGCCTCTTCATGAATGGACGGCCTAGAATTAGAGGTGCATCCATGTCTTCATCCATATCTATCACAACAAAGTCAACCGGGAAAAAGAATTTGTCCACTTTTAGCAAGAAGTCTAAAGCTACACCGTGTGGGCGAGTAATCGACTTGTCCGCCAATTGCAACGTCATTTTTGTAGACTTTAATTCGATCTCCCCCAACCTCTTTACAATGGATAATGGAATCAAATTGATGCTTGATCCTAAATCAATTAATCCTTTGCCGACATAGACATCCCCAATGGTGACAGGCAAGGTTACACGCCCCAGATCACTTTCTTTTTTTGGAATAGTGCGTTGAATTATTGCACTACAACTTGCATCTACCATTATAGTTTCTTGATCCGTGTACCGCTTCTTTTTTGTCAATATGTCCTTCATGAATTTTGCATATTTGGGCATTTGCTCTAATGCCTCGGTGAATGGAATATTAATTTGCAATTGCTTAAAAATATCCATAAACCGAGCATAGTGCTTAGCATCATCCTTTTTAGAAGGAAGGTGAGGATATGGTAAGTTTTTAATGGAAAAGTGACTTCCTTCTCCTTTCCCTTTCTATTTTTCTTCTTCTTTTCCTCCACTTTCTCCTTTTCAACTACACCATTCTCATTTTCATTTTCGACTACAACTTCATTTTCAACTAAATCATCCCCCACATCAACATCATCATTTTTTTCAACTACAACCTCATCATCTTTTTCAACTACATCTTCCTCCACTACTACTTCTTCATCCTTCTCCACTACTTTCTTTTTCCTTTCAACAACTTTCTTTTTCTCATCACAAACTCTACCACTTCTAGTTGTAATAGCTTTGCAATGCTCCTTAGGATTTGCTTGAGTAGTTGGGGAAAATGATGTCGAAGCACTTTGGTCGGAAATTTGCTTAGCTAATTGCCCCATTCGAGTTTCCAAATTCTTGATAGATGCCTCCGTGCTCTTTTGATTTTCCATAGAAGCTTGCATAAATTGAGCTAGAGTGTCTTGAATGTTGGAAGATCTCACTTGATTTTGAGGTTGAGCTTGATTTTGATTTTGAGCTTGATATGGATTTTTCCTAGCTTGATTGTTGTTGTCTTGTCTCCACCCGCCTTGATAACCTTGGTTACCTCTTTGTTGGTAACCTTGGCCTTGATTTTGATAAGGGTAAGGAGCTCGTTGTTGGTATCCTTGCCCTTGGTTGGCCATATAATTTGCTTCTTCATTTTCCGGAGGACAAAATCCGGTTTTATGATCCCCCTTACACAATTCATAACAAGCTATTTGTTGAGCTTGCTTGCTTGATGATCCTTGCATATCCGTTATTTGTTGAGGAAGTCTTGCCATTTGTTTTGTCAATTCTTCAACTTGTTTCGCAAACAATTTATTTTGCGCTACAAGTGCTTCGTGACTCGAGCCAATTTCAAGAACTCCCGTTTTTACTTGTACACCTCCTTGATCATGTTGATTTTGGTGGTCGTTCATCCCCATCTTTTCAATTATTTGAATTGCTTCATATGGTGTTTTTGCCATGAAAGAACCTCCCGCCGTAGCATCCAACAACAATTTGTGTTGAGGTTGGAGACCATTTCGGAAAATATGAATTTGGGTGAGCTCGTCAAAACCATGGCTAGGACACTTCCTAAGCATAGACTTATACCTCTCCCAAGCCCTATTCAAAGGCTCGTTTACTCCTTGTGAAAATACCGAGATTGCGGTCTTTGCCTCCATGAAACGTGATTGAGGGAAAAATCTTTCAAGGAATTTTTCCTCCAACACATTCCAATTTGTCATTGTCTCTTGTAGTTGGTCAAGATACCAATCATTTTCCTTCCCCACTAAAGAATGAGGGAAAAGCCTTTGAAAGTATTGCTCCTCTTGGTCTTCCGGAGCCCCGACCGCTCCCGCGATCTCATAGAACTTAGTAAGGTGGGTGTAAGGATCCTCATGGTCATGGCGATGAAAAGGACTTGCATAAAGAAGTTGGAGCAAGCCCGTCTTCATCTCCGCGACCCTTGCATTTGCTTGGCGAGCAAATTGAGCGGTGTGACGAGGGCTATTGACACAAGGCCCCCGTGGTGGTGGTGGTGGTGGTTGTGGTTGATTCTCCTCTATAATGATGACTTCTCCTAACACAGGTGGTGTAGAAGAAGTAGATGTTTCTCCTCTTTCTCCTCTTTCTTGCTTTTGCCTAGCTAGTCTTTTCCTTCTTTTAGCACTACTATTAAGTCTTCTAGCCGTCCTTTCAATTTCGGGATCGAAAAGGAGTTGATCGGCCGGAATACTTCCTCGCATAAACTAATTCCTGAAAAAGTCTAGCCACACAAAAGAAACAAAGAGAGATTAGTAGAAAAATATCTTAAAACACACAACTATTGCGATACTAGCAATATCAAACGCCAATCCCCGGCAAAGGGCGCCATTTTGTTGTAGGATTTTTCCGCGAACAAGTATTTTTGATTATCGATTCCACAGGGATTGGTGTATATTGTAGTCTTTCAATAGAAAAGTGTATTTTAAGATTAAAGTATCCAAAGGATTTGTTTCCTAAGCTACTAGTATCATGAATTTCCAAACAAGTAACTAAATTAATCTTTTCAAAAGAGAGTTATGATTTGGATTCAAGAGAGTTAGAGTTTGTTTTCAATTGATGGAAGCATGTCAAGATTAATTTCATTGACCTAATTTTATATGCATTCTATTAATCAAGTGATGAACATAGTAGATGATTTCTATAAATACATATCCTCTCAATCTTGTGGATTTCCCACCAAGATTGTGAATGTTATCATGTAAATCTTTGTATGATTTCTCACTACAACTATTGATTTAATAATCATTAAGTTCAATATTTGTAAACACTAACTCACAAATCTAGTTATAGCATTTGTTCATTAGTGGATGAATATCGTAGGTCTACTTTGAAGCATTCTTTTTCAAGCAAAACTCAAAGCATAAAAAAATAGAAGAACAAAGATATTCAACATATATTAATCATCAACCATGTTCATACACAAATGGATTAAGAGGAATACATACTATTTAGATCAACTACCTCTAATCTTGAATCAAAAAGAACTTAGCCACTCATTTCCATGGTTGCTTTGTTCTCAAGATTGTTGGAGGAGATAATGAACATGAAGAATCAAGATGAAAAACTATGTTTTTCTTACAAAATTCTATGCCCTAATTTTTACACAATGAAAGATAATGATGATGAAGTGAAGCTCTCTTGCCTAACACACCAAAAGCCAACTGGAAATGATGGAGTTGGTGGCAAAAAAGGTGAAAGCATGGGTCTATCCTTTTTTTGTTTTTCGAAGACCGCGCTAAGCCCGGTTATTCGCGCTGAGCGCGCACATGCTGCAACCGCGCTGAGCGCGACCTGAAGCATGCTTCTTCATCCAAAAATTTCTTCGAAAAGAATCATCCCAAGAGCTCTTCAAGTGTCCTTGAATCCAAGCTTGAGAGAATTAGTAAATAAAAACGTACAATTAAAAGTAAACTAAGTTAAATAATATATTATGAACAAAAACTAAATAAAAACCTAATTAAACCAAAATACTAGAATAAATACTACTAATTAATTCAAAAGGCATTGTTAAGGACCACAAAATCATGTACAAAATAACTACAATTTGGTCCTTAACAACTCTCCCCAACTTACTTCTTTGTTTGTTCCCAAACAAAAGTCAATAATCTCACTAAGCAAGAAGAAACAAAATGTAAGCATGCAACTCACACAAGAATGATGGTTCAAACTCGACATACCCGGCAAAAGCACACATTGATCGCTTCTTCGAAACACAACATGGATATGAATTAAGTTCTAAACACAATATATCAACACATGTAATAAAATAAAAGATATGTTCACCCTTGAATCACCTAATCATTTCTTCAAAATTCATGAAGAACAAAATGCATATTTACAAAGGACTAAACACTCTCACTAATAGTCATGCACATCCAGAATAATTCATGCATTCATCGAAACAAGTTAAATGACAAAATGGAAACAAAGATCACTAAGGACTTTCAAGGTTGTAACTTGGCTTAGGTTAGAAACAAGGGATATTTAAGTAAAAAACCATTGAAACAAATTTGGTTAAAGGGTATGAAGAGCATTTCACAACTAATTCCCATTTCCTTCTTATTAATCACAACCACTTTTCTTTTTCACACAATGATCCTCTTTTTTCTTTTCTTTTGTTTTCTTTTCATATACAAATTTTTCTTCTTTTGTCATCAATTCTAGGTTATTTTTGATCCACCTCCCCAACTTCATTTATATCAATCCTTTTTTATTCAAGAACATGCTCTTCAAGGGTTAATCAACAAAAAGGGTTGGTATTCACAAACAAGAAAAAATTTATAGAATGAATTATCATTGAATTTTCAAAGATTATCAACAACTATTAAGTGGCCTACTTAACAATTAGTTGATTTGATAAATTCATCCTACAAATACTATTTAAGCTCAAAAGGGTTCACAAGGATTCACTCACTCACGGTTAGTTGAAGCCCTTTTGGAATTGATGGTTTTTCTCATAATGCACAAAAAATTGCCTTGATCATCTCTAAGTTTCCAAATTATCACAAACAAATGAAGATTAAGCATGAATCACACGAGTTAAAAAAACTATTAGACACTCTATATTTGGTATACGGTGGAAAGCTTCTCACCTTTGTGGTTTGAGTCCTAATGATTCGAATGTGAACACAAATTTTTTGTACATGCCAAGATATTTTGCATAAAGCACAAATTTCATAGACATGTTAATATTCTACAAAACGATTAAATATGTACCTTATTGGTGGATCGAGTCGAGAATTTTATCATCACCATCACTTTGTTGAAACACACTTACTTGCTTTGGAGTACCGTTGAAAAATCGGGACAACCCAAAAGAAGTACAATTCAAAATAAATAAACTATAATCTAAATAAAATTAAATAAAACAAAATAGAATAAAACAAAATAAAACAAAATGAAACAAAATAAAAGACACCCCAAAATGGTGTTTAAAACTAAAAAGTATTTAGGCTCCATGCCTACAAAATGCCAATTGGAATTACAAGCCTATCCTAAAAATGGATGGCAACCAACAAAATCCAAAAGTTTAAAACTAAAAGAAAAAATAAAAACTAAAAACTAAAAACTAGAAAGTGCTGAAAGTAAAATAAAAACAAGAAAAATAAAAGATCATCATCAATCTGAAGCCTCAAGGATAGAATCTCCAGGAGTCTCAGAACCAGAATCCGAACTGCCCTCTCCATCATCCTCACTCTGAATTTATATGACAAAATAGTGATAATTATGTGGTACACAGTTGTACCCGTGCGGACGCACGATAACCTTTTACAACAAATTTATTTGATTTAAGATTCACTTGCCTCTTCCTTTTGTTAATCTAATTTTATATATTATTTTAATCACATATTCATGTATCCACTTAATTTTATTTCCATTTTAAAAAAAAAAAAACTTCTTATTCTAATTGCTTAAATTTATTATTCTAATTTTATGTTTTGTTTTCTAATCATAAATGGTGAAAACACAGTCATCCACAACAAGGCATGTACGAATGCACGGGTAACACCAGTAATCACACAAACGCACGGGTAACAAACAAGTGACATGTGAATGCTCGGATAACCATATCAAAATTCGTGCAAACGCACGGGTTATACCATATTTTGTACAATTAAAAAAAATAAAAGTAAAAGTAATGTATTAATCCAAATATGAAAAAAGTGTTATTTTTTAATTATTTATATATACAATATTTTTATTTTGAAATTCTTTTTAATTTAAGATAGAATTTATTTTGAGATGATATATGAAAAATTGAAATAAATATTATTGATGTAAAAAAATATTGGTAAAACAATTTTATTTTTATTTTAAAAATATGTCTTTTAAAATTAGCAAACTATTTTGGCAAAAAAATTTGTTTTTCTTATTTATATTTTGAAAGAAAATATAAAATCAATTTATTGTCTTTTAAAAAATAATAAACTATTATGTCTATTATTTAATTTTACTTTTCTTATTTACATTTTGTTACATTTTAAAAATAAAGCTTGCTTACCACTCCAATATGCGGACGCACGGATAACACATCAATATTGTGTGATCGCACGAGTACAACTCTATCAACCTTAAAAAAATCACAATTATTTTTTACAAATCATATGTTTAATAGTTTTTATTAAGTATATTAATTTCTTAAAACTTATACAATTAACTTCTAATCCATTTTTATATATTTTCTTTTTTTCAATAATATTTTCATATTTTTTAATTTATTTGAATTTGCATGACAAAATAGTGATAATTTCGCGATCTACAACTGTACCGCACGGGTAACCTTTCACTACCAACTTTATGTCAAAATTTAATTTGATTTCCATTTTTTAATTTTTTTTCTTTTATTAATTGCTTAAATTTGTTATTCTAATTTTACATTTTGTATTCAAACCATAAATGGTGAAAATACAACTATCCATAACAGGATTTATGCGAGCGTACGGGTAACGCACCAGCATCGTATCAATGCACAGATAATCATATCAAAATTCTTGCGAGCGCACATATTTTTATTTTTTCACACAATTACAGTTGTACTAAAAAAATATTTTTTTCCTATTTTGCACAATTGTTTTTTACAAATATGTGTTTAATAACTTTTTTTAATAATAATTGTTTAAAAAAATTATACAATTATCTTCCAAATTCATTTTTTATTTTTTTATTAATAATATTTTGATATTTACTAATTTATTAGAATTTCTATGACAAATTGATTTTGAATTTTGTGGCCCCCCACTTAGTCTGCGCGGACGCACGGATTTCCCACTAATTATCTTTAACTATTTATAAGAAATTTAAAATAAAAATATAATTAAAAAAAAAAATAATACGATTTATATTTTATGTGCGTCAATATTAGAGAAAGCGGACAGACGGGCACAAGAGTGTCCGTCTAGACGCTAGTTGAATATAATATTAATACTTTGCAACTAAATATATCAAGCCATTTTTAACCATAATATATGCGACATGATTTATGCGACATGAATTATATTTTATATAATTTATATTGAATTTAAATTATGTTGAATATATTTTTTAAAAATATGATTAAAAGTTATATTATTATAATTTATTATATATTATAATATAGATATTAAGTTAAAAAAGAATATTTTATTTGAAAGAAAAGTATAAGTATGTAAGTTGACATTGATATCTAGATTTTAGTTATTGCATATTTTAATAATTCTAAAAGATATTACTTGAGGTCAATTTTTATCTTTTTATTTTCATGTCACTTTAACACTCTTAGGTGAAAAATAAATACTTTTATTCTCTGTCTTTCATTTATTTTTTCGCCTTGATATGAAGAATATAGTAGTAACGTATATGAATGTGATTGAAAAATGTTGCATTCTAACATATTTCAATATCAATAAATAATGACATGTCTTTGAAAAGACGTTTGTTTCAACTTTTATATTTGCTATGATTTTAAGAAAACCGGAAGTATTTAATAGAGTTTGGATTCACATGTATATTTTATTTTTAAAATTTGAGCAAATATTCTTAATTGAAATAATTGTTGGATTGTTAGATTATTTTATACAAAATGGATAGTGAATCTATTTTCTTCAAAATACTTCTTAAAATAAGTTTACACTATTGTAATGAGTTGAATCTTGGTCATGCCGTCTATATGTGCACGAAAATTATAAATGAATTATCTAATATTTCAATTTTTACATGAAAATTTCAAAGTAGTATTGATAAAAACCATTTCAAATTTTATAATAAAAATGAAATAAAATTATTTTAGAGTTATTATATTAAAAATATATACCAAAGTTTTTTTTCTCTTTCTTATTATTATAAAATTATTTTAATTAAAATAAATAATATTATATAACATTTAAGCAAATAATATTTTATAGGTAATTAATTTTTGCTTTTGTTAGGGTTCAAACTCACGACCTCAACAAAAGATTAGTATGTGTTTTAGCCTTTTGAAAAACAAAGATGTGTTTTGGAGGATCCCACATAAGAATAATGGTGATGTGGCGAAGATAGAGTATGTGACAGTAACATATGATATATATGATGTGTCGTAATATAATTCGATACTTCAGATTTAATATATTACTAGTTTAAAAAACGCGCGATGCGCAGTAATCAATAATTTTTTAATAGTTTTTAATTTAATTTTATGTATTTTAAGAATATTTTTATAACTGTGGTAAATAAATTTATATTTAATAATTTATTATGGATATAATTGAGACTACAATGAATACACCAATTTGAAAAATTGAAAGTACTAAAAAACTCTCAATTTTCTCTATTCTCTCATTCTTTAAGCTAGCTTCCACCCTCCATTCTTCCCCTTAATCATTTGTTTCTAGGTTATCATGTAATCTTCCTTCTTGGTGGTGTAATGAGTTCTTTCCTCTGCATCACCATTTTGCTAAGTTGTATTTTTCTCTATTTTGCTTCCAACATCGCCATATAGATCCGAGACAGTCTTTTCTGATGCACAATGTTGACCTTCTTCGATTGATTAATGCTTTTGATTTGGACTCTAAAGACCTGTTTGATAACAATATTTTTATTACAAGCTTATAATTTATTTTACTAACTTATATAGCTTATATTTCAGAGGTTATTTCTAATAGCATTTTAGCTTATATCTTATTTTTTTTCTTTTTTCCATATTATTTTAAATAAAACTAAATACTATTCTTTATAATTTATTTTAAATTAAAATAAAACAATTATATTAAAATCCTTTTATGTTATTTTAATTTATCGGTTGATTTAACCGCTAATTTTACTATATATTTCAATTAGCTTATCATCTATAAGTTCTCAACCATTAACCATCAGCCATAAGATATCTGTCATCAACCATCATCCATAAATTATAAACTATCTTCTAGCTTATCAGTCAATCTTTGTTTTTACCATATAGAGGATTGGCCTAAAAAAATGGCCAGAGATTGTTTTAAATTGTTATTTGTTGGTAGTGTGACTTGTGTAACACCCCAATTCTACCCAAAGTTTCATATGCAAAAATCAGAGTAATTTTAAAATTTCATAAATTAAATACTGAGGCGTTACACCATCAAAAACAACTCACTTTAAAACAGTTTACTTTAAAGTATAAATTTCGGATACATAGCATCGCAGGAAAACATAAATTGATTCATAGAAATCAAAACATCTCCTTTATTAAACTTCCTCAATAAATCAGGTTTTTATGAATCATGGTTCTTATTCACAAAAGGAATAATAATAAAACAACAACAACAAGACGACATAAATATTTCCCCCCGAGTGCTACGTATCAGAGCGACACCGACTCGACTAACAGCAGCTATAGACTCCGTCTTCATAACCTTCACGTTACCAATATATAGGTAACGGCGAAACAAGTAAAGGGTGAGATACTCCAAAACATATAATTAAGGCATGATAAAATATATATATATATATATATATATATATAGTGTCGGAATTATAAAGGGTATAGATTAATAAGTGTAATCCCAACACATAATCAAAACTCACTTACTTTACTCGTCATCCTAATGTGTATAATCTACACTACATCACCATAACCTCATCGGCATAAAACGTCGCAACAAAACGTACCTCTCCGTCACCATGAAATCTTCACGAGCTAATACATCACTAATTAACACGGTAGTCTTAAACAACAACATCAACCAACAACATTAAATAATGCTAGTAATACAAGCAATATAACAAATCATCACAAATTGGCTAAAGCCCATCTTCGCTTTTGGCATAAAGCCCATCATCACAACATCATTACAAACATCATCACATCATATATCATCGCAATTCAATATCATCCATCAATCAACAAAAACCCAACGCCAAACAACTCAAACATAAACATAACCGACTCCATGAGACACGACTATGTTATGCATGTGGTACCCATCGCTTTGTCCGTAATTAAGGACACTTGGCATAAAGCCGATCTTCGCTCGGCATAAAAGCCATCATCGCTTGGCATAAAAGCCCTCTTCGCTTATGAAATGTATGTGACTCTACAATAAAACAACACAACACAAAAACAACATCTTCGCATCACTCAAATTGGCATAAAGCCCACATCGCCATAATTTATCCAAAACAAGATAAATATAACATCGCATCATAATTGTATTATGCAAACATCACTAATAAATTCATCAAAAGTCATGCATTCACAAATCGGAAGCATTTATTAACGACCTCAATTTAATCATCACATTGCACATCAACAAGTATTCTTTAATAAATACACCGTCGCAAAACTTACGTTTATTAACACCGCATCATTATCAATTAATTCGCTAAATTCCGAAAACGGAAAAATTGTCAAACTCCTATAATCGTCGCGAAAACCATTCTTGATTACCGGCATAATTTATAAACATCAACTTCAAAATCGGATAGTTCATATATGCCTTAAAATGACTAAAACACTATCCGGGTCAATTTACCGTATTTTAGCCTATTTCGGGTTGTCCCGTAAAAACTCACAATTTCGAAAAACTAACTTCACCACTACGTTCTACACGTCAAAATTAGCTAGCACGTCAATTTTCGTTGAATTCGGAGCAACTTGTCGTCGTCAATTTATGAAATCGAAAATCGAACATAATCGGGTTCTAAATTTAATCGGCTAACTTATACCCTAATTATATTTTATTAATACTACCTAGTAGTATAAGAAATTGGGGAAATGATAAGAAGCAGAAACAAAATTATGAAAGTTATGCGAAATGAAAATTCATGTAAAGAAATTGAAAACACAAAACACGCCCTCCAAGCTACAAGGGACGGACGTCCCAGCCCCCCAAAGGAGTGGAGGCGGACGCCCTAGAGGTGGGGGTGGTCGCCTCAAAGATGGGGGTGGGCGCCTCCTTCACTATATATCATCTTCTCCATTTTTCTTGCACGCAGACAGTGAGAACATACAGTTTTCTTTCATTTTCTGTTTTCTTGTTTTCCATTATACTAAATATGTTTTTCTTTTCCATTCTTACTTCTATTTCTATTTATAAATCATACACTACACTACTAATAACATCACTCCATAATCTCTTCACTTAGTACAACTTTTCTAAATATTTTCTACAATCAACCAACTAAACCCTATAACCCAACTATCAAGTTTTTCTTCAATCCAAACTAATTCCACCAACCCTAACAACAAGAAATGGAATTCAAACCATCAAACACCCAACTCAAAACCTCAACACCAATTTTCAACTCCTATAAACATTCCAACAATCAACCAACAAAATCATAAAACTCAACTATCAATTTTTCCCCCAAATCCAACATATATCATCAAACCCTAACTATAATGAAATGGAAGAAATCAAACCCCTTACCTCTAGCTTGGAGATGATCCAAGGTGATGCTACCAAGCCCAACCTCAAGCTTCCTCTCATGCTCCCTTGTTCAAGATCTTCCTCATCTTCTCCTCTTCTTCTTCTTTCCAAAACCCTCTCTTTTCTCTCTAGGTTTCTATTTTGGTTTTTGTGTTTACAATGGAAAGAAAAGGAAAATAAATTGGTTTTTATATCTTGTTTCCTACTAGTAAGCCAAGTCTCCATGTTTGGTTTTGGTATAATTGAATGGAAGGAAAATGAGGAGAAATGGTTCTAGTAATGGTATTTTCCTTATTTAGTAAGTCAAGGGTGAAAAACCAAATATCATAAATTAATCCTCACACTCCTAACCAATTATATCATTAATATAATTAATTCAATTAATTTAAATAATTCTGCGGAATTAAAATATCGGATCCGAATAATATTTTACCGGACCGAACGGAACGTCGCCAGATAAATTAATAGATATATTAATTAATATAATTATTTTCGTCGCCAAAACAATCGTCAAACGATAATTCAGAATATTAATATAATATAATATTAAATAAAAACGGGCGTTACAACTCTCCCCCACTTATAAACTTTTCATCCTCGAAATTTCAACCCAAACGAACAAATACGTGACCTGCCTACGCATTCGTCCACTCAATCCTCACGTCAACTAAACAACATACAAAACACACCAAAAACAAGGAAATATCCCTAATTACATCGTCCCGCCAAGAACAACCATGCCGAGATGCAAAGCCCATACAATGCACTCGACCACCACACAAACAAGATCGATACTATCCTAACGTCTCAACCATAGAATTAGTCATACGCTCGAACTGACACCTCGGAAACGAGTCACCAAAGGTAGGAACATAAAGTCCTACAACACAACACTGACACCATCGCTAAAACAAAAACAACAAAATGGTTATACAAACCAAAACTGAAACAATCAGAAAAGGATAGAATCACGCATGCTACACAACCACGAAACAAATGCCTTCATACACGCATAAGCACAAACTCAAGAATTACACTTGCAGTTACCTCTCTCATTCCAGCCAATCACAAGGTCACATCATCCTTGTAGATTACCAACGTACCAGCCTTGAACAAAACAAGTTACTCAAACATAATCCAACTAAGATACACCACTCATCCTAGGGCTTAAACAGACGACTTGCGACTATAACTCACTAGTCTAAATCCAACAACCTCGCTTACTCGCTAAACAATCCAATGCTCGGTGTCTAAACCATGTTGCGTCACCTTAATGCATAAGATGCCAACCGTAAAACAACTTGGTTAAACCTCAACTTCTCAATTACTCAAAACGGATACGCTCAAAGCGTACACCCATCAAGATACTTCGCAACCTCAGCTTCATCAACTCGAAGAATCACTCTTTCACTCTCGATTGATCAACGTCCATTGGTCCTCTAAAATACTGTTCAAATATTTCACTTGTGAAACTTCGACGTATACACTTGACTTCAACGAAGTCGTCCCTTTTTAACAATTCAATTCCCAAAATTGCATTAAGTAATCGACAACCTCGCACCATCGCAACAATCAATTCACAGGCTTCTCATTCGAAACACCTTTCATAACTTTCCATCGTCCCAAGTGGTAACTCAATCACAACACTCTCTCGAGAACTCTACTTATCAACGTCATCTCTTACCCCTGTAATCACAAAACAGTTTGGACTTAGAACCATAACCTAAACTTTATGGAATCCAACACGAACACCGTCGCGACTGTCATACCCCAATTTTTGACCTGATATACCACCTTACATTTGCATCATTGCATCACTAATAGTGTAGAACAGAGTTAATCGGGTGTAGCATTCACAGGTCAAAATTAGGGTTTCATCAGATTTTCATCTGATTCAAGAGGTAACCAACTAGGGTTTGAGTTTTACTCACCTCATTTGATCTATCTTGATCAAATCATCAATCTTTGATCATCAGATATCCAACTTTTCTCATTGATCAATCGAGGATCGACCAATTAGGGTTTTGGTCGAGCATGAGTATTCTCTGATTTTTTGAGCAAGGAATGACTTTTTGGTTAGAGATTGGTCATTATATCTTAGATACAACATCCTGACCTAATTTCTGAATTCAAAACATCACAGAAGTTCACAGACTTCATCAGTCAATTTCTGAAACATCTGATGAAAGTTCATCTGCACTAAAAAGTCAAACTTTGACTTTTGGTCAATTTTTTTCAAGACAAAATCTTTTCCAACATCAAAATACTTCAAATAATCCATCTTGATCATAAAAAATCAAAGAATTTGGAAAAGTCAACAAAAAGTCAAAATTTCCAACACTTAGAAAAATTTTCAAGTGTTGAAATTTCTTATTTTTTCCAAACTTCATGGAAATTTTTCACATAGTTCCACTTTGATTTGAAAAAAACTCAAAACATGAAAGTTGTAGCCCTTGAAACAAGATTTCCAAAATGTCCAAGAACTGTCAAATCCATGGAGTCTAGCTATACTTTTGAAATTGAAACATAAGGCTCCATAACCATGGATTTCAAGTTCAAAACTTCACAATTATAGGTCATTTTTGGATTTCTTCTTCTACAACACATGCCACCTTGCCAAATTGGGATAAGAACTGATAAAAATCAGTGAGAAGTAATTATGACAAGTTTGGATCAAGTTGAATATTTTTCACACATGGTTAAAAAAGGAAGTTTCCTTTTCCTTTGCAAAATGTCTTTCTTGCCCTCTAAGGCAACTTTGATTTACCAAAAGCCATGTCCTTGTGCCTAACATTTCAGAGCTTATGGCCTATAAATAGAGGCATTCTTTCCAAGTTCAAACACACCAAAGTAATGCCAAGACATGCTTTCTCTTTACTTTCTTGAAATTCAAGTAACATAGTTCAAATTGAGAGATTATGCATTTTTGAAAAATTGTGAATAAACATAAGATGTTTGGTGTCTAACATGTTTTAATATCAACATATAACTGGTTTGTAACTTAATATCAATCTGAAAACAAGTAAAAACTAGATTTGCATTTCACACTTTCAAGCTTGCTCAAAACTGCCTTAAACTTCAAATTCATGGTTTGGCTCGAGCACTTTGTGTTTTGATTATCCAAACACTATCCATGAACATCATAGACATGATGCAGATCAATAACAACTAACTGTAACAACTCTAACATCAATTTCCAGTTCCATTCGGAAGCTCTGTGCAGGTGGACTTGAGTAGAGTGATCCAGGCATGCTCGTGAAGTGCAGACCATTCCTACACCTTCCCTAACAGCCGTTGGAGCTCAGGCAATCATAAAAACACAACTGGAAACACTCAAATCCAGAATTCGATTCCAGCTTCAACAGGTAAGAACACGAAACTCAATCTCATGATTCTTTGATTCATTTTGAAAAAACTCTTGGCCGTTTTGTTTCTGCACCTTACACGATCATTAACCCTCAATCAATTGGAAAAATCTTCAACCATACACGATTTCAATTAGGATTTTCAGTTCTAGGGTTCTTCGTGATTTCTGGAAATTCAATCATGTTAGACCAAAAATAAATGAAATTAACAACCATCATCATGTTCCTTGTTAAATTTCGAGCAACTTTCATGTTTACAACTTTCAAAATCATTGAGAAACAAGAAAGTTACAAAATCAAAGAATGAACATGTTCGCGCGTGTTCTTGTTAGTTTTCAAATTCAAATTTTCCAATATAATATTAACACGTGGTTTTGATCCAAATACACGAATACACTCTTGCCCCAGCGGTTGCCAGCTCGCTTGTAGATCACTTTGCCACGTATGCCACCCACAGGTCCTGGGTTCAAGCCTCCCATGGACCAATTTTTTTCAAACTTTTTATGTTTTCTTCATATTTTTTACAAACTTTGACATTTTTTTTAACCAATCAAAACTCCTCATTTTGAGGTGATTTTTTGTACACTTGTCAATAAATGTATCTATTTTATGATAGTGCAAAAATTTTAAGAAAAAACTTTCATCTGATTATATTTTAATCGAGCCGAAAACGACGCTTTGAGCACTTTTCAAAACCACTTTAAAAGGAGATTTTTCCAAACTTTCGAATCCCGATTCTTTTCAAAACATTTCATAAATGAATTTTACATTTCAAAAACACTTTCAAAACCATTTCTTCAAAACTTTTTTCATCAAACTTACATCTTTTTACCATGATCGATCCGATTTAAACGATAAAACCGATTCGTTTTCTCTCGAATTTCTTAATCGATCATGGGCCTCCCTCACGGTGTAAGTCCCAAAAACATTCTTTTTATGTACATATATTTCTTTGTACATATCCATTTCTTTTATGTATACGTCTTTTTACCTATACATAAATACAGACAAACTTCTTCCGTTTGTTTTCACTTTACACTGCATACCATTGGTATTGAAAGGAGCATTATTCCTCGTGAAAGCAAACCAATGGGCCTCCCTCACGGTGTAAGTCCCAAAACATTCTTTTATGTACATAATTATTTCTTTGTACATATCAAATTCTTTCTCATATACATACAAATTTTTATCTGTACATAATACAGATACTTTTTACTCAAACACGGATAAACTTCAATCGTTTGTTTTCCGTTTCGTCTGTATATACACTAAATACCATTGGTATTGAAAGGAGCATTATTCCCTGTGAAACTGCTTTCAAACCAATGGGCCACCCTTATGGTGTAAGTCCCAACCCTCCTATGTACATCCACATTCTCTGTACATAAATACTCGTTCGTGTACATATTCACTTCCTTGTACACAATTCAGACTTGTAAATAATCAAGTTACGCTCGTTTTAAACGTTCGTTTGACAGACACTTGTTTATATTTACTTCATGAACTCTTGTAAATGAACATCATGCATTGTTTATATTTCCTTCATAAACTCCTGTGAATACATATCACACACACACACTTGTTTACACAACTGTCTAGTTATAACATAACAACTAGTCTAACCAATAGGTTCCCCACAGTTAGCCTCCTCTTGGGCTTTATATAAGATAACTCTTCCCACATAATTTAGCCTCCTCTTAGGCTTCATATAAGAAAACTCATTCATCTGAGTTTAGCCTCCGCTTAGGCTTCATATAAGACAACACTCACCTGTTGAGTCAACCTCCTCTTGGGCTTCGTTCAAAAGAACTCCTCATTGAGTTTAGCCTTCTCTTGGGCATCATACAATGAAAGAGACCAGGAAATCTCTTAACAGCCTCCTATTGGGCTTCCAATACAAAGAATCACCCGCGTTAGGATAGAACCATGAGAGTATAATTTCCCGGTGAAATTGCTCTTAATTCCAAAAGGACGGTTTCCCGGTGAAATCCCTTTTAAAGCCACAGCCAGCCATTCCCTATAGCTTCCTCTTGAGCTTCATACAAGGACCCTCGATGACCCCTAATGCCTCCTCTTGGGCTTACAATACAAGGACCCATGGGCTTCTTAAAAGCATCCCTTAATCCAATCAATTTCTCCTCGAGATTTAGACATTTATCATCTCTATGGAAGAAGTATCTCATCTATCACATTACATACAATCAAAAACTTTTCGAACTCTTTTCAAACAAAAACATCTCTTAATCGTAAGTGGTAACGCTTGTACACTCAAGCAAAACACCCAATGCTTACAATTAAAAGATTCAATCACCTTTTTCAAACATCTTTCATAAACATGTAAGTGGTAACGCTTGTACACTCAAGCAAAACACCTATAACTTACGACAAAAGATTTCAATCAGTCAAAACTTTTTAAAATGTATGTGATGAAATAGATTAGATACATTTTTCATTAAGATGACATTTGTCTGTGTCTCTTACTAACTCCCGTTGCTTTCCACTAGCATAAGTGGGAACTACGATTGCTCTGACTTTCTCAACATTCTTTTGAGAATACGTAGGCACAAGGTCTCATCCTTGCCGAGCAAATTTCTTTCTCCCTCAGACCAAACAAACCATAGATCCCTTTAGATCCGAGCTACAAATGCTCTGATTCCCACTAGGGGATATGTATGCAGAAGATCCAAAGATCTTTGCGAGCACAATAATAACAAACACTAGGATCCCACATAAATCTATTCTTCTTAAAAACCCAAAGGAGAAACTTTCCCAATCATAGAAATAGCAATTAAAACACACAAACATATCAAACATATTCATATATAAAGCTATAGATAACTATATATATTTAGGGTGCTCCATCTATTCCCTTTATATAACAAACCCCCTTACTCAGAATCTCCCAATGCGTTGTGTCTAGTTTGCGCTTAGTCGTTACGCATATCAAAAACAATTGAGGGTAATTTTCCCTTTTCATAATCATTAAATCATCTTTTCTTGTGTTGAAAATAATAAAGCTTGATGCTCGCGGCATCTTTATAAACAAATCAAAAGAGTAAATCGTTTCGAGCCAGAGAATCTGAATTCATATTCGATTCGCTAGCGCGACGCTTTTTAACGCGAACAGGAAAAATGGCGACTCTGCTGGGGAGTACGTCAAAATTTTAATTTTCAAAAATGTGACTGCTCCGAGCATCAAGCTTTTTGTTTTCAAAAAGAAAAAAAGGGTTAAGCTTTCATATGTGCATATGTTTGTTTTTCTTTATTGTGTGTTTTCGCGATTTCATCGATGGAAAGAAATCCTAACCCGGATTTAAGAAACATTTTAAGATCTAGGTGGGGTATAGTCCTATTAACTTGTGAGAAGTCTCAAGACTTACAGAGTTAATTTGAGATCCTCTCTCTGGAGGTTGTCTTGGGGTATTTGTGTTTAGCAAGTATTTGCGAAGACATTTTGCTTTCAAGGGAACCGGTCGAGTGGTCAGAGAACACATAACCCATCCCGCCATTTAGGATGTAGTGTAGATTATTCGGGCGTAAGCCTAGAGTAATTGTCATGCGAGACTACGATCAAGCGAGTTTCTCTTGAAAATATTATTGGACCATCGAGTATTCAACAAACCGATAATATTTCAAAGAGGAGTGTTGAGCTCAGATATCGAGAACCCGCTTCACGATGAATAAGCCCTTAGAACTTACCCACGTTGATTCTTATCGCTGGCCTCATGCTCGTGACTTCAACGCTGACGTGTGTATAACTACTAACCATGTTTGCCGATTCATGCATTCATTCATTCATTCAAAACTTCTTCTCTTCCCATTTCCAAAGAATTTAGAGATTTTTCTTTGTAAAATATTTTAGGTTAGAGTGATGGACGCCGAGGAAGATTCACCAAGAGATACAGCTTTAGAATTTCGATGTAGGAAAGTTAAAAGAGTTAGCATCCTTGGTAGAAGATCCTCGGATTTCGTAAAACGCTATGGAACTCTTTTAACTATTCGAACACAAACGTTGATGAAGGACTTCTCAAAACTTTCGCTCGCCACGATCCGCCATCGCTTCACTTTCCCGACTATCGGTTGATGCATACTTTGGAAGAGCGCGATATCCTAGGTATCTCAAGGACAAAGTACCTTTCAATGGTTTGAAGCCATTCCTAAGTCACCATCATTGCAATGATGACTCACTTAAAGAAACGAGATAGACAAAACCTAACAACGGAGGAAAACTCTTAGGACTAACTTCAAAGTTCCTAATGGAGAAGGCTCTCAAATTCTCTGAAGCCGGTAGTATGATAGCCTTTGAACCTATTTTAGCTTTACTCCTCTATGGATTGGTGTTGTTTCCCAATGTCCCAAATTTCGTCGATATCAACGCCATAAGGATCTTTCTGATTGGAAATCCCGTTCCCACTCTACTTGGTGACACCTACGTCTCTATTCATCATAGAAATCGTCAAGGAGATGGAACTATCGTGTGTGTACTGCTTTTCAAATGGATTGTCTCACACTTGCCTAAATCTCCTATCTTCCGCGAAAACAAAGATGAATGGCATTGGTCTCAAGACTCATGTCTCTTACAAACGATTTATATCCATTGGTATACCTTGGCACAATGAGATGGAAATCATTGAGAGCTGTGGAGAATTTGCCAACGTACCTCTCATCGGTACAAAAGGAGGAATCAACTACAACCCATTCCTGGCGAGACGTCAACTCGGATACGCAAACTCTAGTAAACCTCTTGGTTTTACAGTAGAGAGTTATTTCTATCACGAAGGAGAAGATTCCCAAGGATTGATGGCTAGAATGATCAGAGCTTGGCATCACATCCGAAAGAAAGAAAAAGGTAAGGCGAAGAATTGTGTATCCATGGAAACCTACACTTCTTGGGTAAAGAAAAGAGCAAAGGAATTTCGAATGCCTTACGCTTATGAAGAACCCATGTTCTCAACCGCTTCCAAATTAACAATTTTTCCCGTCGAAACTATGGGAGAATACCAAGAAGCTTTGGCCAAAATGAGGTTTGAAAAAGAGGCTTTGGAAAAAAAGTTACTTAAGACTAATCTTGAGAATGAGAAGCTCAAGAAGCAAGTCAGAGATCATGAAAAAACGCTTTATTTCCAGGATGAATGGCTCATGGAGAAGGATGAAAAGATTCGTCAGAAAGATAACGCAATCCAGAGATACGTCAAAGAAAGGAAAAGAAAGCTTGAGGATATGACAACCAGCGATCCTGCTCCCGACAAGTGGAAGAAAGTCATTAGCAAGCTAAAAGCCGAGAAAGCTGAACTGGAAGCTCACTATGGAAAGGAAATCCTGAAGTTGAAGCTGCATCAAGCCTTTGGATCTTCATCCGACGAAGACGTTTAATTAGTTTAGTTTGAATTTTTATCATTTATTTTATCATTTGTGTGAGCAATGCTCCAAAAAACAGAATTGTTGTAATCTTCTTTCAATAATCAATAAACTCGTGTTTTCCATTCGAATATTTGCCAGAAATTTCTCTTTTAGCGTAAATTCTTTGGAAATTCCTTTTCTTTACAATCATAATCATGCATCATATTTTTCATATTGAGTCTATTGTCTAGAGTCTGATCTTTCAACAGTTTCAACAGATAGGAAAAGATCGCCAAGCTGTCGCGTCTTAGAGTTTCTCGACCGCGTCCACAGCCAACTCGAACATATGACACACGCTCAAAAAGAAGAAAAGTAATGGAAGGTTTTGAACAAGAGAATGTTGAACTTCGTAGTACAGTAACAACACTACAAGAAGAAGTGGAGAGACTCACATCTTTGGTCAACTCATTGGCCGCAGCGCAAAGTCAACAAGCAGCATCGAGCAGTCAAAACCAAGCAGCGATTTCAGAAGACACTACTACTCCAACTTCAGCTGTCGCAATCAGTAGTTCACCTTTCAGTATGCAAGAAGGCTATCCATGGGGCATGCCTTTCAACTTTGGCATCGGATTTCGCCAGCCGATTTCTCAAGTGCAAACAACCACGCTTGAAATACCTACTTTGCAGCAAAACTCTACATTTACTCCGCAACGTGGAGTAACTCTTCCACAAGTAACAATGTCGGTTTCTCAACCAATTATGACGAACTCCGCTTCCGTAGTGCACACTACCATAGATAAAGAAGTTCACCATACTCCAGGCAATAACAGGAATTCTCGTGGCTCGATGGAGAATCTCTAGGAACAACTCCTCAAAATGCAGCTTGAAATTAAAACAATTCATGGAAAAGAACTGTTTGGGAAAAACGCCCAGGATCTGTGCTTAGTTCCTCGCGTAAGGATGCCTGCAAAATTCAAAGTCCCTGACTTTGAAAAGTACAAGGGAAACTCCTGTCCACAAAGTCATCTCACGATGTATGCCAGGAAAATGTCTACATACAACGACGATCACCAGTTGTTAATCCACTACTTCCAAGATAGTCTCACCGGTGCCGCACTGAAGTGGTACATGGGATTAGACAGCGCAAGTATCCAAACATTCAATGACTTAGGTGAAGTCTTTGTACAACAATATAAGTTCAACTTGGATATGGCTCCCGATAGGGATCAACTCCGCTCCATGTCTCAAAAGGAAAGAGAGACATTCAAAGAATATGCGCAACGATGGAGGGAAATTGCTGCCCAAGTCAACCCGCCCTTGGAAGAGAAAGAGATGACTAAGGTATTCTTAAACACTCTTGGCTCATTCTACTACGAGCGAATGATCGCTAGCGCTCCCGGAGATTTCACCGAGATGGTGAGCATGGGAATGCGATTAGAAGAGGGGGTTCGAACCGGACGCCTAACCAAGGAAGCAGGATCTTCTAGTGGAACTAGGAAGGTGGGGACCAGTTTTCCAAAGAAAAAGGAACATGACATAGGAATGGTATCCCGAGGGAAACCACGAAGAAATGTCAGTCAACAACGACAGGTAGCTGCCATAGCACCCGCCATTAGCATAAGTCCAAACACAGGAATTGCTCCGCAATTTCAACAAATACAACAAACTCAACAACCTCGTCAACAGGCTCAGTAGTTTAATAATCAAAACCGTACGCCTCGGGTCACACAATTCGACCCAATTCCAATGACGTACAGATAACTATACCCTGCGCTAATAGGAAAAATATCTGATAAAGACAAGGTCACCACCTCCGGTTCCCGAAAAATTGCCGTGGTGGTACAAAGCAGACGTATCTTGCCCTTTTCACCAAGGGGCACCAGGCCATGACCTCGATCATTGCATAGCATTAAAAGTAGAAGTACAGAGATTAGTGAGATCTAATCTTCTTTCCTTCAAAAATACAAATCCGAACGTGCAAGCCAATCCGCTTCCCAGTCACAATGGACATACAGTAAATCTGATATTAAGAAATACAGACAGGTACCTCGTCACAGACGTAAACCTGATCAAAGGAAACATAGTACATCTCCATGATGCATATAGCACAATGAGTGCCTTCACTAAGCATGATTACGCAGCTTGCAACATCTGCTTCAAGGATCTTCAAGGATGTCCCACCATAAGAGCAGACATTCAGCGATTGTTAGACATCGGTGACCTATAGATCTACAGAAATAGAGATGACCATGACGTAAATACAGTAGGGCATTTTGCGCATGAGCTTTTAGTCTCAGATATCAACTCGGAAAATCCCGAAGTGAACGTTATCATCCCTTGTTTCAATGTACCCAAACATGTGGAGATTGAATACAACGGTTCCAACGCTCGTGGTCTCCTTTGGTGATTTGCCTACCCGGTCCTGCTCCATAGCCTACCAAAGCAATTCCTTACCAATACAATGCAACCCGATAGAGGATGGAAGGAGAAACCCATGCCTACTCTTCCGCTAATGTCAATATAATAAATCGGACGAGTAACACGAAGTGGACGAGTACACATGTTACCAAGACCGCTACTGTTAGACAAATATATCTTCCGAGAATCCTCGCAACGATTCCGCTGTTCACCCAGCACAAATGTTGGTCCTCCGATAGAGCCAACGTCACGATTTTGATGAGATATCGAAATTAATCAAGAAAAGCGAATACCGAGTCGTGGATCAACCGATGCGCTCTTCCAAGATTTCAATACGCCTCTACTCCTCAACTCAAGCTCACCGAGAAGCTTTAATGAAGGTACTAGACCAAGCCTATGTAGACCATGATGTTACTACGCACAGTTTGGAGGTATTGTCGCCAACATAACAGCTTGTAATAATCTAAGTTTCAATGATGAGGAACTTCCAGAAGAAGGGAAAGATCACAACTTGGCCTTGCACATCTCGATGATTTGCCAATCAGATTCCCTATCCAATGTATTGGTAGATACTGGTTCATCTTTGAACGTAATGCCGAAGACGACACTCGCTCATTTGGCTTACAAAGGGACACCAATGAAATTTAATGACATAGTAGTAAGAGCTTTCGACGGGTCAAGGAAGTCAGTTATTGGGGAAGTAGATCTCCCGATGACAATTGGTCCGCACACTTTCCAAATTACTTTCCAAGTCATGGACGTTCCAGCTGCTTACAGTTGTCTACTAGGAAGACCTTGGCTCCACGAGGAAGGAGCAGTAACTTCTACTCTCCATCGAAATTAAAATTCACGAAATGGAAAGTTGGTGACCATCAGTGAACAAGCTTTGCTTTAAGCCATTTGTCCAGCTTCTTTCATCACACTAATGACGTTGAAGGGACACATGTCCCGAACATCCGTTAGAAGATGAATCTACCAAAGAAAATGATCATCTATCTCTTCGTATAAAGAAGCAAAGACGGATAGTAAAAGATGGCAATGTTGAAGGTCGGGGACAAGTAATCAAACCCTCAACAACGAAACAAAGCGGACTCGGGTTCACACCCGTATTCTCCAAAGACAAGCAAAAGGATGAAGCACTTCGTCCAATTAAAGAAGTATTCAATGGGGGTTTCTTAAACCTGCTCTCCAAGAAGTTAGCGTTGTAACCATTGAAGATGATGAGGACGATCCTCTCAATCAAGAGTGGAGCACTTTTTAAACACTCAATATGTGTCTCAAGAGGAATTGTACGCTACCGATCGATCAATTCAAAGACATGTCCTCAGCGCATGAAAATCCACCGTCCCTTCAAGTTTGGGATACCTGGGAGAACCCAGTGGTAAATTTGACTACATGGTGAAATATATACGTAAAGCTCGAGAATCGATTGAAGATATCCAAATCGGATGGGGTGATTCTTTCGAGTACCCTAGTCAACCAGAGGAGGTGTACTCATCTTCCCGATCTAATTAACCAATTGAGGTTCCGAACGAGGATCTCTGCTTTGACGCACCTTTGGAAATTGTTAAACCAGATCTGGATTATCACTATATCAACATTATCACTGAAGATCAGGAATATGATTCGGGATACGATTTGGAAAGTGTCGCCGACAACGAGTCTCTCCATTCAGAAGATTGGAGGATACATCCCTAATTCAACACGAGACCGCAGAAGCACATATGTTGTATCCCATACTTCTCGATCTGTTCATCAAGCTGAAGAAGACTGCTTTAGCAGCACGAAAGGCAAAATCCGTCATCCATAATCTTCAAAACCTGCTCGACCAACGACCAAAGTCTACTCAAGGGTTAAGCCAAGTGGAAAATTACCCGAGTACCTCGACTTCCAAGGAGTTCGCCACCATCGAAGCTCAAGTTCGGACTAACGCTCCTAGTTCTAAGTAGTTTATCTTTGCTTTTGTTTTGAACTCTCACTTCGCCCAAAGTGAAGAGATGTGTTATAGGGTTTAGCTTTTAAATAATTTCTCTTTGTCTTGCCCAAGACAAATGAGTTTGTATTTTAGGGCCCTGTTTCATATTGTGAATCATAAATAAAATGCGTTGTTTTGATTCCACACTTTGTGTTTATTTTTCATTTTACCCTTCTTGGAAATGATAATCCTAAAAAACACAATAAAAAAAATCTTCAAAAAAAAAAAGAATAATAAAATTTTTTATCTGCATACACTTTCACATTGACTTTTTCAAAAAAAAAAAACAAGGGGTTAATTAATCAAATCAAATATGCAGATTAAACAGATGGACAAATCCATTGAAAGCAATAACTCTATGCTCTCTCCAACTCTGAAATCCCCTGTGAAGTCGCCGAGGAGGAAGTTGAAGAAGAGATCCTAGATGAGATTTCTCGATTACTTAAGCACGAGGAAGGAATCATTCAACCTCACAAAGAACCTCTGGAAACAATCAACTTGGTTTCGGAAGAAGACAAAAAAGAAGTAAATATCGAAGCTTCACTCGACAGCAACGTCAAGGGAAAATTGATAAATCTTCTCAAAGAATATGTTGATGTGTTCGCTTGATCCTACCAGGACATGCCAGGGTTAGATACCAGCATCGTGGAGCATCATTTGCCATTAAAGCCGGAGTGTCCACCAGTTAAGCAAAAGCTGAGAAGAGTTCACCCTGATATGGCTGATAAAATCAAAAAGGAAGTTCAAAAATAGCTCGACGCGGGTTTCCTCGTCACTTCTGAATATCCTCAATGGCTAGCCAACATAGTACCTGTCTCCAAGAAAGACGGGAAAGTCAGAATGTGTGTTGACTACCGGGACTTGAACAAAGCAAGTCCCAAAGACGATTTCCCACTTCCGCATATCGACATGCTAGTGGATAGCACTGCAAAATTCAACGTCTTTTCCTTCATGGACGGTTTCTTTGGTTATAATCAGATCAGAATGGCTCCCAAAGACATGGAGAAGACATCCTTCATCACTCCATGGGGCACTTTTTGCTACAAAGTAATGCCGTTTGGATTAAAGAATGCAGGCGCAACTTACCAAAGGGCGATGACTACTATCTTTCATGACATGATGCACAAAGATATCGAAGTCTACGTGGACGACATGATAGCAAAGTCTGACACTGAAGAAGAGCATATAGAATATCTCTTGAAGTTGTTTCAACGACTAAGGAAATTTCAGCTCCGCCTAAATCCTAACAAATGCACCTTTGGGGTAAGATCTGGAAAACTCCTAGGTTTCATCGTCAGTCAAAGAGGTATTGAAGTGGACCCTGACAAAGTCAAGGCTATTCAAGAAATGCCTACGCCACATACAGAGAAGCAAGTAAGAGGATTTCTCGGACTGTTGAATTACATCTCCAGATTTATCTCTCAAATGACTGCTACCTGTGGGCCGATATTCAAGCTTCTCCGCAAAAATCAAGAAGTTGTATGAACAGAAGATTGTCAAAAAGCGTTTGACAGTATCAAAGAATACCTGTCAGAACCTCCAATACTGATTCCTCCAGTCAAAGGAAGACCGTTAATCCTATACCTTACCGTGTTGGAAGATTCCATGGGCTGCGTTATTGGACAACGAGATGAAACCGGTAAGGGGGAGCATGCCATCTACTACTTGAGTAAAAAGTTCACAGATTGTGAAACTCGTTACTCCATCGCGAGAAAACATGTTGTGCTTTGGTATGGGCTTCAAAACGTCTTCGCCAGTACATGATCAATCACACGACTTGGTTAATCTCCAAAATGGATCCGATCAAGTATGTATTTGAAAAGCCTGCCTTAATGGGAAGAATTGCTCGATGGAAGATGCTGTTATCAGAATATGACATCCAGTACCGCGCTCAAAAAGCGGTCAAAGGAAGCATTCTCGCCGATCACTTGGCTTATCAGCCGCTCAACGAATACCAATCTCTCAAATTTGACTTCCCTGACGAGGATGTTATGTACTTAAAGATGAAAGATTGTGACGAACCACTGCCCGACGAAGGTCCTGATCCAGAATCTAGATGGGGCTTAATTTTTGATGGAGCCGTCAATATCTTCGGAAATGGAATTAGGGCAGTCATCATCACTCCCGAGGGTTCTCATATCCCGTTTTCCGCCAGATTGCTGTTTGATTGCACCAACAACATCGCAGAATACGAAGCTTGCATCATGGGTATCGAAGAAGCCATCGACTTGAGGATCAAGATCCTTGATATATATGGAGACTCAGCCCTTGTGATCAATCAAATCAAAGACAAGTATGAAACTCATCATCTTGGTCTAATTCCTTACAGAGATTATGCAAGACGTTTGTTGACTTTCTTCAACAAGGTTGAACTGCATCATATCCCTCGAGATCAGAATCGAATGGCAGACGCCTTGGCTACTTTATCTTCCATGTTCAAAGTCAACGATTGGAATGATATGCCTAAGATCCGCATCAGACGCCTTGAAAGACCTGCATATGTGTTCGCAACTGAAGCAGTCTTCGACGATAAACTATGGTTTCACGACATCAAACGTTTCCTTCAAACACGAGAGTACCCACTCGGGGCATCGTACAAGGATAAGAAACCCCTAAGGAGGCTTTCAAGAAACTTCTTCCTCAATGAAGATGTGCTATACAAAAGAAACTTCGACATGGTTCTGCTCAGATGCGTCGACAGGCAAGAAGCAGACACGATCATCCATGAAGTGCATGAAGGGTCCTTTGGAACCCATTCAAATGGACATGCAATGTCCAGAAAGATCCTAAGAGCATGATACTATTGGATAACGATGGAACCGACATCAGAACACGCCAAAAGATGTCACAAGTGCCGATCTACGCAGATAAGATCCATGTGCCACCAACTCTACTCAACGCTCTCTCCTCTCCATGGCCTTTCTCCATGTGGGCATTGACATGATCGAATGATCGAACCAAAAGCGTCCAACGGACATCGCTTATTCTAGTGGCTATTGATTACTTCACCAAATGGGTCGCAAGATCTTATGCCAATGTCACAAGACAAGTGGTTGTGAGGTTCATCAAGAACAACCTCATTTGCCGATATGGAGTTCCAAGCAAGATCATTACGCATAATGGATCAAACTTGAACAACAAAATGATGAAAGAACTGTGAGGAATTCAAGATCGAGCATCATAACTCGCCTCCTTACCGCCAAAGATGAACGCGCCGCTGAAGCCGCCAACAAAAACATCAAGAAGATCGTTCAAAAAATGGTCATCACCTACAAAGACTGGCACGAAATGCTGCCATTTGCTCTACATGGGTATCGTACTTCAGTACGCACTTCAATAGGGGCAACTCCTTTTTCTCTAGTATACGGCATGGAAGCAGTGCTCCCCATGGAAGTTGAGATTCCGTCAATGAGAGTTCTCATGGGAACCAAACTATCTGAGGCTGAATGGTGTCAAAGCAGATATGACCAGCTGAACTTAATCGAAGAAAAGCGCCTGACTGCTCTGTGTCACGAACAATTGTATCAAAGAAGAATGAAGAAAGCTTTTGACAAAAAGGTCCGACCTCGCGAATTCCGAGAAGGCGACCTCGTGCTTAAAAAGATTCTATCTTTTCAACCAGATTCTAGGGGCAAATGGACTCCTAATTACGAAGGCTCATACATGGTCAAAAGGAGCTTTTTTGGCGGTTCTATGACCCTCACAACCATGGACGGTGATGAACTCCCGCATCCTGTGAATGCTGATGCAGTCAAGAAATACTTTGTCTAAAAAATAAAAAAAAAGAACAGCTCGGTAAGTCGAAAAACCGAAAAGGGCGGCTTAGGCAAAAATGAGCGTCTCGCTGGATTGAAAACCTAAAAGGGCGATCCAGGCAAAAATTAGAGACAATAAACATAAATTATCCTGATAGATTGAAAACCTGAAAAGGAAATCTAGGCAAAAATAAGGATATAAAAATGACAAAGTAACTGCAATCAGTCTGTACTTCGTCAATCTAAAGAATTTTCCATCAACAGATCTTCAATCAAATCCTCTGAAGCAACAAGTACAGTTTGGAATTCAAAATTGTTAGGGATAATAGTGGTTATTTGCTTTCAATGTAGCCTTTTCCCAATAAATTATCATTTCCAACTCTTGTGAATAGCTCCTGGAATCACGCCTTTGGCTGATTACCATTCTATCAATAAATTTGAGCCTTGTGCCTTTTGTTTGCAATTCTTGCTTTATGCTATTTTGCAAAACAACGTTTTTTATTGTGAAAATCACTTTTTGAAACTAAAATGGCTTTAAATGAATTTTTACTTCAAATTTTTGAAATAAAAGCAAAATTTTCCTTTGAACTCTGAATATAGAAAAAACTTCAACAGTTTTCTCCATAAGTGTTTCAATCTCCAAGGATAGAATGGCTGCTACAGAAGTCTTCTCCTCAGCAGAAATCATCAAAGGACGGTATTCTTATCCAAAAAGAATTCCCAACAAAGTTGCCAATAAAATGCCTTTCTCCGAAAGTTTAAAGCATGCAACTCAGATCCTTCATCAGCAACGTCTACACCATTACTGCGGATATTGCTAAGTATTTGTTTGAACTGTGACGTGGTCCTTTTCCCAAATACCTCTTTAGTGTTTTGTCAAGTATTGCTAGCATGCATATAACATTCATGACATTCATACATAATAGCATCATTTATGCATTTTTACATTCCTCAAAAATGTATGCTTCCATATCACTGGTTTAAATCACACTTATTCATGTAGGTATGATCGTATCCCCAGTAGATTATCCCAAAACAGAGAAATACATCTTTTTTCTCTGTCCTGTTCCCCAGCTGAGATCATTCCTCATCAGGAACAAAGTCTTGATTGACCCTTTCTTTCCGGTTCATTCCTGGATAGAACCCTGTCTATAATCAACAAAGCGATAAGCAATAGCCTCATCATTTGAGCCGCTTATTTCTTTTTCATTCCTAAACTTGTCATAAAAGTTTGTTCTTCTCAACAAGGTCAAATCACGACCGTACGAGAAATTCCCCAGCATTTGTCTTTCTGTTTAAAAGAAAACCTGGGTCTTCCGATCAAAATGCCCGCGTCTTCTCAAAAGAGAGATCCTCAGCAAGATTTTATCCAAGAAAGTAGAAACTCATTTGAGTTCTGTTTCTTTCACTGTCTGTTATTCACAAGGTTGAATACTTAGTAATATATCTTAAAGATTTACCTTGTTATAGTTATCACTTCGCTGATAATTGGTAATATCTTCAAAATTCATTTGATCTGTTTCCATCATTTGGCTGTTATTCACAAGGCTGAATACTCAACAAATTTTTCTCAAAAAAAGATTTACCTTGTTATAGTTATCACTTCCCTGATAATTGGTAACATCTTCAACTCATTACCATAAACTATCACAAGGTCGATAATTGGTAATGTCATTTTCACTCACCTTAAACATTGTCACAAGATGTAGGTAATCTCTTTATTTCCAAAACGAAACAGATATTCACATGTTTTGTGAATCTCTTTTCCCCAGTGATACATATTGCTTGTTTCTCAACATAAAGGGTCATCTTTTCTCAAACAGATCGAGTCATCCTCACAAATTTTTCCCCACCATGTCATTTCTTTGTTATCATCCGGCAAAACTTTTACAATCATTTTGCACTCGCATCTTTGGTATCTTAGGTCCAAAATTTGATTCGATATTTAAGTCTCTTTACACCTATCAAAACAAAGATATTCATCTTCATCTTCGGTTAAAGAAACTTAAATAGGGTATCTCATACCCCAATTTTGACCTAATATACCACCTTACATTTGCATCATTGCATCACTAAGCCGTAATGAGTTAATCGTGTAGCATTCACGTGTCAAAATTAGGGTTTCACCGATTTTCATCCGATTCAAGAGGCAACCAACTAGGGTTTGAGTTTTACTCACCTCATTTGATCTATCTTGATCAAATCATCAATCTCTGATCATCAGATATCCAACTTTTCTCATTGATCAATCGAGGATCGACCAATTAGGGTTTTGGTCGAGCATGAGTATTCTCTGATTTTTTGAGCAAGGAATGACTTTTTTGGTTAGAGATTGGTCATTATATATTAGATACAACATCTTGACCTAATTTCTGAATTCAAAACATCACGTAAGTTCATGCACTTCATCAACAATTTCAAACATCCGATGAAAATTCATCTCAGACGAAAAGTCAAACTTTGACTTTTGGTCAATTTTTTTCAAGAAAAAACCTTTTCCAACATCAAAATACTTCAAATGATCCATCTTGATCATAAAAAATCAAAGAATTTGGAAAAGTCAACAAAAAGTCAAAATTTCCAACACTTAGAAAAATTTTCAAGTGTTGAAATTTCTTATTTTTTCCAAATTTCATGGCAATTTTTCACATAGTTCCACTTTGATTTGAAAAAAACTCAAAACATGAAAGTTGTAGCCCTTGAAACAAGCTTTCCAAAATGTCAAAGAACACTCAAATCCATGGAGTCTAGCTATACTTTTGAAATTGAAACATAAGGCTCCATAACCATGGATTTCAAGTTCAAAACTTCACAATTATAGGTCATTTTTGGATTTCTTCTTCTATAACACATGCCACCTTGCCAAATCGGGATAAGAACTGATAAAAATCAGTGAGAAGTAATTATGACAAGTTTGGATCAAGTTGAATATTTTTCACACATGGTTAAAAAAGGAAGTTTCCTTTTCCCTTGCAAAATGTCTTTCTAGCCCTCTAAGGCAACTTTGATTTACCAAAAGCCATGTCCTTGTGCCTAACATTTCAGAGCTTATGGCCTATAAATAGAGGCATTCTTTCCAAGTTCAAACACACCAAAGTAATGCCAAGACATGCTTTCTCTTTACTTTCTTGAAATTCAAGTAACATAGTTCAAATTGAGAGATTATGCATTTTTGAAAAATTGTGAATAAACATAAGATGTTTGGTGTCTAACATGTTTTAATATCAACATATAACTGTTTTGTAACTTAATATCAATCTGAAAACAAGTAAAAACTAGATTTGCATTTCACACTTTCAAGCTTGCTCAAAACTGCCTTAAACTTCAAATTCATGGTTTGGCTCGAGCACTTTATGTTTTGATCATCCAAACACTATCCATGAACATCATAGACATGATGTAGATCAATAACAACTAACTGTAATAACTCTAACATCAATTTCCAGCCCATTCAAGCTCTGCGTGGACTTGAGTAGAGTGATCCAGGCATGCTCATGAAGTGCAGACCATTCCTACACCTTCCCTAACAGCCGTTGGAGCTCAGGCAATCATAAAAACACAACTGGAAAGGAGCATTATTCCCTGTGAAACTGCTTTCAAACCAATGGGCCACCCTTATGGTGTAAGTCCCAACCCTCCTATGTACATCCACATTCTTCGTATATAAATACTGCTCGTACATATTCACTTCCTTGTACACAATTCGACTTGTAAATAATCAAGTTACGCTGCTTTAAACGCTCGCTTGATGTACACTTGTTTATATTTACTTCATGAACTCTTGTAAATGAACATCATGCATTGTTTATATTTCCTTCATAAACTCCTATGAATACATATCACACACACACACTTGTTTACACAACTGTCTAGTTATAACATAACAACTAGTCTAACCAATAGGTTCCCCACAGTTAGCCTCCTCTTGGGCTTTATATAAGATAACTCTTCCCACATAATTTAGCCTCCTCTTAGGCTTCATATAAGAAAACTCATTCATCTGAGTTTAGCCTCCGCTTAGGCTTCATATAAGACAACACTCACCGTTGAGTCACCTCTTGGGCTTCGCTCAAAAGAACTCCTCATTGAGTTTAGCCTTCTGGCATCATACAATGAAAGAGACCAGAAATCTCTTAACAGCCTCCTATTGGGCTTCCAATACAAAGAATCAGGATAGAACCATGAGAGTATAATTTTGAAATTGCTCTTAATTCCAAAAGGATGGTTTCTTGAAATCCCTTTAAAGCCACACCACCATTCCCTATAGCTTCCTCGAGCTTCATACAAGGACCCTCGATGACCCTAATGCCTCCTCTTGGGCTTACAATACAAGGACCCATGGGCTTTTAAAAGCATCCCTTAATCCAATCAATTTCTCCCGAGATTTAGACATTTATCATCTCTATGGAAGAAGTATCTCATCTATCACATTACATACAATCAAAACTTTTCAACTCTTTTCAAACAAAACATCTCTTAATCGTAAGTGGTAACGCTTGTACACTCAAGCAAAACACCCAATGCTTACAATTAAAAGATTCAATCACCTTTTTCAAACATCTTTCATAAACATGTAAGTGGTAACGCTTGTACACTCAAGCAAAACACCTATAACTTACGACAAAAGATTTCAATCAGTCAAAAATTTTTAAAATGTATGTGATGAAATAGATTAGATACATTTTTCATTAAGATGACATTTGTCTGTGTCTCTTACTAACTCCCGTTGCTTTCCACTAGCATAAGTGGGAACTACGATTGCTCTGACTTTCTCAACATTCTTTTGAGAATACGTAGGCACAAGGTCTCATCCTTGCCGAGCAAATTTCTTTCTCCCTCAGACCAAACAAACCATAGATCCCTTTAGATCCGAGCTACAAATGCTCGATTCCCACTAGGATATGTATGCGTAAGATCCAAAGATCTTTATGAGCACAATAATAACAAACACTAGGATCCCACATAAATCTATTCTTCTTAAAAACCCAAAGGAGAAACTTTCCCAATCATAGAAATAGCAATTAAAACACACAAACATATCAAACATATTCATATATAAAGCTATAGATAACTATATATATTTAGGGTGCTCCATCTATTCCCTTTATATAACAAACCCCCTTACTCAGAATCTCCCCAATGCGTTGTGTCTAGTTTGCGCTTAGTCGTTACGCATATCAAAAACAATTGAGGGTATTAATGTTTTCCCTTTTCATAATCATTAAATCATCTTTTCTTGTGTTGAAAATAATAAAGCTTGATGCTCATGCATCTTTATAAACAAATCAAAAGAGTAAATCGTTTCGAGCCGTAGAATCAATCATATTCGATTCGCTAGCGACGCTTTTAACGCAGAAAATGGCGACTACTGGGAGTACGTCAAAATTTTAATTTTCAAAATGTGACTGCTCCGAGCATTAAGCTTTTTGTTTTCAAAAGAAAAAGGGTTAAGCTTTCATATGTGCATATGTTTGTTTTTCTTTATTGTGTGTTTTCGCGATTTCATCTGATGGAAAGAAATCCTAACCCGGATTTAAGAAACATTTTAAGATCTAGGTGGGGGTATAGTTCTATTAACTTGTGAGAAGTCTCAAGATTACGAGTTAATTTGAGATCCTCTCTCTGGAGGTTGTCTTGGGGTATTTGTGTTTAGCAAGTATTTGCGAAGACATTTTGCTTTCAAGGAACTTGGTCGAGTGGTCAGAGAACACATAACCCATCCCGCCATTTAGGATGTAGTGCAAAGATTATTCGGGCGTAAGCCTAGAGTAATTGTCATGCGAGACTACGATCAAGCGAGTTTCTCTTGAAAAATATTATTGGACCATCGAGTATTCAACAAACCGATAATATTTCAAAGAGGAGTGTTGAGCTCAGATATCGTAGAACCTGCTTCACGTATGAATAAGCCCTTAGAACTTACCCACGTTGATTCTTATCGCTGGCCTCATACTCGTGACTTCGAACGCTGACGGTGTGTATAACTACTAACCATGTTTGCCGATTCATGCATTCATTCATTCATTCAAAACTTCATTTCTTCCCATTTCCAAAGAATTTAGAGATTTTTCTTTGTAAAATATTTTAGGTTAGAGTGATGGACGCCGAGGAAGATTCACCAAGAGATACGCTTTAGAATTCGATGTAGGAAAGTTAAAGAGTTAGCATCCTTGGTAGAAGCTCCCCTGATTTCGTAAAACGCTATGGAACTCTTTTAACTATTCTGAACACAAACGTTGATGAAGGACTTCTCAAAACTTTCGTTCAGTTTTACGATCTAGTCTATCGCTGTTTCACTTTCCCTGACTATCAGTTGATGCATACTTTGGAAGAGTACGCGCATATCCTAGGTATCTCAGTACCAGACAAAGTACCTTTCAATGGTTTGGAAGCCATTCCTAAGTCACCAGTCATTGCAATGATGACTCACTTAAAGAAATCTGAGATAGACAAAAACCTAACAACCAGAGGAAAACTCTTAGGACTAACTTCAAAGTTCCTAATGGAGAAGGCTCTCAAATTCTCTGAAGCCGGTAGTATGATAGCCTTTGAACCTATTTTAGCTTTACTCCTCTATGGATTGGTGTTGTTTCCCAATGTCCCAAATTTCGTTGATATCAACGCCATAAGGATCTTTCTGATTGGAAATCCCGTTCCCACTCTACTTGGTGACACCTACGTCTCTATTCATCATAGAAATCGTCAAGGAGATGGAACTATCTTGTGTTGTGTACCTCTGTTTTTCAAATGGATTGTCTCACACTTGCCTAAATCTCCTATCTTCCGCGAAAACAAAGATGAATGGCATTGGTCTCGAAGACTCATGTCTCTTACAAACGATTTATATCCATTGGTATACCTTGGCGACAATGAGATGGAAATCATTGAGAGCTGTGGAGAATTTTCCAACGTACCTCTCATCGATACAAACGGAGGAATCAACTACAACCCATTCCTGGCGAGACGTCAACTCGGATACGCAAACTCTAGTAAACCTCTTGGTTTTACAATACAGAGTTATTTCTATCACGAAGGAGAAGATTCCCAAGGATGAAGGCTAGAATGATCGAGCTTGGCATCACATCCGAAAGAAAGAAAAAGGCGAAGAATTGTGTAGCCATGGAAACCTACACTTGGGTAAAGAAAAGAGCAAAGGAATTTCAATGCCTTACGCTTATGAAGAACCCATGTTCTCAACCGCTCCAAATTAACAATTTTTCCTGTCGAAACTATGGGAGAATACCAAGAAGCTTTGGCCAAAATGAGGTTTGAAAAAGAGGCTTTAGAAAACAAGTTCCTTAAGACTAATCTAGAGAATGAGAAGCTCAAGAAGCAAGTCAGAGATCATGAAAAAATGCTTTATTTCCAAGATGAATGGCTCATGGAGAAGGATGAAAAGATTCGTCAGAAAGATAACGCAATCCAGAGATACATCAAAGAAAGGAAAAGAAAGCTTGAGGAAATGACAACCAGCGATCCTGCTCCCGACAAGTGGAAGAAAGTCATTAGCAAGCTAAAAGTCGAGAAAGTCGAATCGAAGCTCACTATGGAAAGGAAACTCAAGTCAAGTCGCATCAAGCCTTTGGATCTTCATCCGACGAAGACGCTTAATTAGTTTAGTTTGAATTTTTATCATTTATTTTATCATTTGTGTGAGCAATGCTCCAAAAATGTAATTGTTGTAATCTTCTTTCAATAATCAATAAACTCGTGTTTTCCATTCGAATATTTGCCGTAAATTTCTCTTTTAGCGTAAATTTTTGGAAATTCCTTTTCTTTACAATCATAATCATGCATCATATTTTTCATATTGAGTCTATTGTCTAGAGTCCGATCTTTCAGCTTCAACAGATAGGAAAAGATCGCCAAGTCGTCGCCTTAGAGTTTCTCGACGGCCCACACCAACTCGAACATATGACACACGCTCAAAAAGAAGAAAAGTAATGGAAGGTTTTGAACAAGAGAATGTTGAACTTCGTAGTACAGTAACAACACTACAAGAAGAAGTGGAGAGACTCACATCTTTGGTCAACTCATATCGCAGAAAGTCAACAAGCAAGATCGAGCCAAAACCAAGCAGCGATTTCAGAAGACACTACTACTCCAACTTCAGCTGTCGCAATCAGTAGTTCACCTTTCAGTATGCAAGAAGGCTATCCATGGGGCATGCCTTTCAACTTTGGCATCGGATTTCGCCAGCCGATTTCTCAAGTGCAAACAACCACGCTTGAAATACCTACTTTGCAGCAAAACTCTACATTTACTCCGCAACGTGGAGTAACTCTTCCACAAGTAACAATGCCGATTTCTCAACCAATTATGACGAACTCAGCTTCCGTAGTGCACACTACCATAGACGAAGAAGTTCACCATACTCCAGGCAATAACACGAATTCCCGTGGCTCGATGGAGAATCTCCAGGAACAACTCCTCAAAATGCAGCTTGAAATTAAAACAATTCGTGGAAAAGAACTGTTGGGAAAACGCCAGATCGTGCTTAGTTCCTCGCGTAAGGATACCGAAAATTCAAAGTCCCCGACTTTGAAAAGTACAAGGAAACTCCGTCCACAAAGTCATCTCACGATGTATGCCAGAAAATGTCTACATACAACGACGATCACCATTGGTAATCCACTACTTCCAAGATAGTCTCACCGCACAATCAAGTGGTACATGGGATTAGACAAGTAAGTATCCAAACATTCAATGACTTAGTTGAAGCCTTTGTACAACAATATAAGTTCAACTTGATATGGCTCCCGATAGGATCAACACCGCCCATGTCTCAAAAGGAAAGAGAGACATTCAAAGAATACGCAACGATGGAGGGAAATTGCTGCCCAAGTCAACCCGCCTTGGAAGAGAAAGAGATGACTAAGGTATTCTTAAACACTCTTGGCTCATTCTACTACGAGCGAATGATCACTAGCGCTCCCGGAGATTTCACCGAGATGGTGAGCATGGGAATCCGATTAGAAGAGGGGTTCGAACCGGACGCCTAACCAAGGAAGCAGGATCTTCTAGTGGAACTAGGAAGGTGGGGACCGCTTTTCCAAAGAAAAGGAACATGACATAGGAATGGTATCCTGAGGGAAACCACGAAGAAATGTCAGTCAACAACGACAGGTAGCTGCCATAGCACCCGCCATTAGCATAAGTCCAAACACAGGAATTGCTCCGCAATTTCAACAAATACAACAAACTCAACAACCTCGTCAACAGGCTCAGCAGTTTAATAATCAAAGCCGTACGCCTCGGGTCACGCATTCGACCCAATTCCAATGACGCATACGTAACTATACCGCGCTAATAGGAAAAATGACATGCATAAGGTCACCACCGGCCCCGAAAAATTGTCGTGGTGGTACAAAGCGACGATCTTGCCCTTTTCACCAAGGGCACCGTGCCATGACCTCGAGCATTGCATAGCATTAAAAGCGTAAGTACGTAGATTAGTGAGATCTAATCTTCTTTCCTTCGTAAATACAACCGAACGCAAGCCAATCCGCTTCCACAATGGACATACAGTAAATCTGATATTAAGAAATACAGACAGGTACCTCGTCACAGACGTAAACCTGGTCAAAGGAAACATAGTACATCTCCATGATGCATATAGCACAATGAGTGCCTTCACTAAGCATGATTACGCAGCTTGCAACATCTGCTTCAAGGATCTTCAAGGATGTCCCACCATAAGAGCAGACATTCAGCGATTGTTAGACATCGGTGACCTATAGATCTACAGAAATAGAGATGACCATGACGTAAATACAGTAGGGCATTTTGCGCATGAGCTTTTAGTCTCAGATATCAACTCGGAAAATCCCGAAGTGAACGTTATCATCCCTTGTTTCAATGTACCCAAACATGTGGAGATTGAATACAACGGTTCCAATGTTCCAGGGTCTCCTTTGGTGATTTTCCTACCCGGTCCTGTTCCATACAGTTCTACCAAAGAAATTCCTTACCAATACAATGCAACCCTGATAGAGGATGGGAAGGAGAAACCCATGCCTACTCTTCCAGCTAATGTCAATATAACAGAAATCGGACGAGTAACACGAAGTGGACGAGTACACACTCCGTTGCCACCAAGACCGCTTGCAGCGCCTGTTGTTAGACAAAATCCAGTTAACATATCTTCCGAGAATCCTGCAACGATTCCCGCTGTTCACCCAGGCACAAATGTTGGTCCTCCTGATAGAGCCAATGTCAACACAGATTTTGATGAGATACTAAAATTAATCAAGAAAAGCGAATACCGAGTCGTGGATCAACTGATGCAGACTCCTTCCAAGATTTCAATACTGTCTCTACTCCTCGACTCTGAAGCTCACCGAGAAGCTTTAATGAAGGTACTAGACCAAGCCTATGTAGACCATGATGTGACTACAGACCAGTTTGGAGGTATTGTCGCCAACATAACAACTTGTAATAATCTAAGTTTCAGTGATGAGGAACTTCCAGAAGAAGGGAAAGATCACAACTTGGCCTTGCACATCTCGATGATTTGCCAATCAGATTCCTTGTCCAATGTATTGGTAGATACTGGTTCATCTTTGAAACATCAATCATCTTAAAGTATTTGTGGTTACTGTAACACGGTGAACTGACTTTGTAGGTTTTTGTATCGCAGATGTGCGGATAGCAAGAGTCGCCACTGACTTTTCTTTTATCCAATTAGGGGAAGGTATAAAGTACAGAAAAAGACCTTCGTTAGATTCTGAGTAAGAGAGAAGGTTATGAAAAGGGAAGGTATTAGCACCCCTTTCCATCCGTAGTTATCTACGGGCTCTTAGTTGCTCTTAGATCACTTTAAAATTGTGCTCCCTGTGTGTTTGAAAAAATGTTTTGAAAAGGCATTTCGCTTTGACTTTGTAATGATTCATGTAGGAATGTATACAAAGTGTTCGGAAATGTTTCGTTTTTGAAAAGAGTTTGAACTTTGACAAAAGTGTTAGGTGTGAAAAAAGCATTTTGATAGAGCAAGCAACTAAAAGTCTTATTACCTACTCAGAATTGGTCGTTTTCGTGTTGTTTTACTTTCCTTTAGAATAGCGTTATCCGTACCATTAATTGGTAGGTAACTTCATTCGTTGGATGTAAGCAGGACATTCGAAGGGACATCGTATGGTCATCGAAAGCAACTTGTAGGAAGTATCCTAGCACATTCGAAGGGACTATCATCATTTTTCGTAGGCGACAATCGAGGGTCAAGATCATGTATTCGGAGGCGACATCGTGGGTCTTATGATCTTTGTATCGAAGGGACTATGATGATTTGTTTGAAGGCAACGGTGCTAGAATACCTCTACGTTCGAGGGACGTGACCATGTGAATTCGTAAGGCAACGAGAGAGAATTACCCTAAGGGGTGCATGTGTGAAAAGAGTGTGTTGATTTCAGATATGTTTATCTTCGATTCATAAGTGAGCTATGTTGATTTTATCTTGCCATACACGCCTAATTACTAGCAGTTTATAGGGTGCGGGAATTAAAATGCGGAAGTATAAAGTGCGGAAAGTAAATGTCCTACGTTATTACATGGCTTTGGGGCAGATACATAATTTAAGATGCGGAAAATAAAAACCCTAATTAAGCTATTACATCCCATGAGCAATTACATAATTGGAAAAAAGAAAATGATAAAAAGAAATTGTCCGAGACGGGATAACCTGTGAAAAGATGAGAAATCGGGAAATTCAAAGACATCGAACATGAGAAAAATGTTAGCAAAAATAATGATTTTTAAATCAGAAAAATATTTCATGTTGGAAATAACATTAATATGCTAAAATAATTTTTTGGGATTTTTTGGAGATAATTTAATAATTAAAAGACAATTAAATATGATTTAAATGATAAATTAACAATTAAATTAAATATGCATGCAAAAATAATATTTTTAATTTTATAAATTAAATAAACATTTTTGAAAATAATGCAAAAAGGAAAATATTTTTTGGTATTTTTTAATGCATGATAAAAAAAATGTGAAAAGAAATTAAAATGAATGCAAAATATTAAATAAAAAAATATGAAAATAAGAAGAAATATGTTAGTTTGTAAAAAGAAAAACAAAATTGGTCCCTGGCTGATTCGAACTCGTGACCAGGAGGAGCATCTTTGAACAATCCACGCCTTAACCAACTGAACTGGAGTGCACGCATGTTTGAAAACCGGAGCGAATGGCATGTGAACGGGTGTCACTCCCTGACTGCATCGATCTCGCGCCAAACTTCATCTCTTTCGTTTTGAAATTCTGGGGATTTTGCGTCGCCTTCAGTTCGACGCTATGACACCTGCTAAATCAAAAATCACACACAAGTAATATAAATGAAATCTAAAGCCATGGTTCGATTCGTCTTGGTCCATTGATCATCCTGATGGCATCGGTTTGGTCCAATTTATCCTAATTAGAGAAACCCTAAAACGTGACCTGAAACCCTAATCATGGCATATCATGCTCCAGGCCACGAAAATTCAATTGGATGACCCAGAAAGCTTGTAAACCTTGTTCTAAGCACGAAAACAACAACAAAACACATTAACAATGCATGAATAACAGAATTCGATTTTGAAAAAAGTATGAACAAACCAAATCATGATTTCGTGATTCTTGATGTTTTTGAGAGTTGTAAAGGTCTGGATTGATTCTAATGACCTCAAGGAGTGCAATGGAAGGCTTGGAATTGGCTGAATCAAAGCAAAACTAGGGCTGCCAGTTGCTTCAAGTGCACGGTTTCTTCACTACAAGAAAATTAGTGTTTAACGACACAAAAATTGCGACAGTTATGTGATAACTGTCGTAATTGACATATAGAGACAGTATTTACGACAGTTGACACCAACCGTCCCTAATATTTATTTTGCGATGGTATAATTAACCATCATAATATTATTATTACGACGGTAAAACAACCGTCGGCCCCATTTAGCACTTTTAACATCGGTTTTTCACCAACAACTAGTCACGATGGTAAAATTAACCGTCCTAAAAGGCATATCACGATGGTAAAGGACCCGTCGCACCCTTAAACCTTTCACGACGGTAAAATTAACCGTCCTAAAATTCATTTCACGACGGTAAAACAACCGTCGCACCCAAAACCTTTAAAAATTCTAAAGGGCACGACGGTAAAACACCCGTCGCCGTAAAATAGTTAAAAAATCTCTTACAAAGCGTAAAACATCATTTCACTTTTCTACTCCTGTGTTCATGCCCTTCTACTCCTGTGTTCATGCCCTTCATCTTCATGCCGTTCTTCTTCACACCGAAAGAAACCCCTTGACACCGAAAGGAATCTCTTCAAACCGCTCATCTTCACACCAAAAAACGCACATCAAGCATTTTAACATCCTTTGCGTTCATCTCTTCAAACACAGTAATTTTTATGTATCACTTTTTGCATTGTTCTCATCTCTCTCATTCTCTGCCATTGATTTCAGCATTGGAGATTCACTTGAATCTTATGGTTGAGCTCTTTGTGATGATTGATTTTGAGTTTGAATATATTGAATTGATGTTAGGTTTTCTAATTTGTTGTTTTAGGGTTTTATTTCTTTTTATGATTTTTTAGGTTATCTTTAAATTGAAATATTGTACTGTTGTAGTCGAATTTGTGCTTGTTTGTTTCAACTTATTGCTGGTAAAAGCAGAGTAGGATAGTGAGGTTATTTACTGTACTTCTTTAGAAATTACAACATGTCGGCGCAATGATGCTTGTGAGTGGGTTTTAGCGAGATCTTTAAGAAATGGTAGCTGCCCAAGTGTTGGCAAGGATTCGCAATTTTGACAATGCCGGAGATTCATAAAACCTATGAATCTAGACACAAAAAAAAACTAAGAAGTCAAGCTCAACAGTTGCTCCAGATATTCAGCACCCAAATCCTCAAACACAAACACATTTTGTGAATTAGCATTAGCATTTTTGGTTTCTACTTGAATCTGATGAATTTGTTCTTCACTTTTGATTTTCTTTTTACTAACCTTATTGGACTTTTTCCTTATGATGTGTTTCCTCCAAAGGCTTAGAGTTTCTACTCATTTCTTTGAGTGATTCCCTAACAACTTCTTCCGGAAAATTCAACATTGCCAATGAGCCTCTAGTTGAAAAAGCTGCTTGATCATAAGCTAATGCGGCTGCTTCTGCCGTGTCGAATGTTCCAATCCATACTCTAACACCTTTTCTTGTTGAGTCTCTTATCTCGGCCGCGAATTTCCCCCACGGCCTTGTTCTTACTCCTCTATACTCTCTTTTATTACTTTCCTTAATCTGCGATGGTGGTGGTAGTGGTGATGGTGAGAGGATGAAACAGTTAGAATTAGGACAGTTAGATATAGATAATATCTGTTAGATATGCAGAAAGAAATGCAAAAGATAAGTATGCTCTAAATTGGGATTTCACGAGAAGGGAAATCCTATATTGAGTTCTGGAAATTCTGGCAAACTAAATTCACAAACCAACATAACTTACGTAAAGAAATGCAACCAAAATTTATAGCCTGCTTAACACCAAACCATCCGTTCTTATGCTGAACAGCACCAGCACACCAAAGTGCACTTATCTTTTACTCCTCTATATGTGTGTAATATATATTTTATGTGAGTTTTGAAGTTTGAATGAAGAAGATATTTGGAGGTTTGGGTTATTTATATACTCATGAGAAACAAAGAGACCAAAAGGATTGAGAGAGTGTTGATTCAATAGAATTAAAAAACAATAGATAATACTTATTTGGATGAGGTTAAAAGTAAGGCCATAGAGGATGTTTTAGAATATTTTTTATCATCTTGTTTTAAGTAGAAATTCACTTTATTCACACAATTGAAAAGTCTTACCTGCTGGGAATCAAACAAGCGACCAACATCATTCAAGGATATTTGAACTGCAGGATCAGTTGAATATTCATCAAGATATAGTTTTGATTGATTAGTATGTACTAATGATGAGGTTGGATTTGGCTTTGAATTTTATGTTATTCGTATGCTATGTAGAGCTTTTATTAATGAAGGTTCGTACCCAAGCATATCTTAAATGTCTTCATCTTAACTTGTGTGATTAATTCACGATTAACAATGCACTAAGTATGGTCAAGAAGCTAGTTTTAGACCAGATTAAATGACCAATAATGCAGTGTTGTTAAATAGCCGCTATAATGGTGCTATACCGTAGCTGAATTTGATCACTTGTTGTTATTCTGTGATATGCTATTTAATACAAAGTGTTGTCAAATAGTGAGTATAGCCGAGCGATAACATTGTAAAGTAGGAGAATTTGAATAAACCGTTATTTTCTACTATATGTGAAGGAATATTGATAATGAAAAGAAATGTCCTGAGGTTTTGGTTTATGCTTCGTTTTGATGTTCAATTTGCATTTGGACTGGTTTTGCTTTTGGTTTCAACTTGGTTCAGGTTCGATTTACTTTTCGCCAGGTTCTCCAATTCTTCCTTTCTTTTTTATTTTCTATTTTTCTTCTACTCTAGGTTCGATTAGTAATTATGATAAGCCACGTTAGATAATTATAATTATACGTTTTTCTATTGTGGTTGATGCTTCTTTTCTGGATTCACATGCTGTTAGTTATGATGATGTGGTTTTTATTTCTATGATTATGCTAATACTGGTTTTGTTGTTTATGTATTAGTAACTTTGAAGGCTTTGCAGTCTTCAATCAAAATGTCTTTCTGCAACAAGCTTGGAAACCTCTTGAGGCAGGGTGCTACTCAGAGCAGCCATGCTACTGTTTCATCCATGCTACTGTTTCATCCATGCTTAACTATCTTCGCCACATGTCTTCAAGCAAGCTTTTCATTGGAGGTGTGACTTTGGTTTTAAGAATGTCTAAGAATGTATGGAGAGGAAGGATGTGATGTCTAAGAATGTCTCTATTTATAAGTCTCAAGCTTCGACCCTTGAAAAGCATGCTGCTGCCAACTGCAAGGTAATCTTTTCATTGTAAACCCATACTCTAGCGCAATTTTATAATGCTTTTATTATAAACTTGTACTTATGCAATAATCTAACCGGTCGTCGGCTTGGCTATGCTACAACGTCTATGGCCAACTGATTCCACTAGTATATATTGAGTTTTTTTTTAATGAAAGTCACATGTTTATTCTATATTATTTATTACCAACATTTTCAAAAGAATCCTATCAAACTTTAGAAATTCATACCGTAGTTTATTAAGCTGCTCTTTAGTCCAATGCTTATTCATTCTTTGCTTCAGTAGATATTAATGCCTATTAATTTTACATTACAGATTTCACCTTTGCCCAATGTTGCATTCTTCTGGATTTTATACCGATCGTACTCGCATTAGAGAGCCCTTCAGGTTTGTACCATAGATAAATTTCCTTTTGCATGTCTCAACTTTCTAATCTATTGAAGAATGCAGGATATTCCTTGAGACAATGATGAATTATTTATGCTAATTATGTATTGGTCGATTTTGAAAGCTTAAGAATTGATGCTTTCAATCAAATCTGTTATTTTTTCCATTGATGCTGTTAAAAAAGATATGATTTTGAGAATCCTCTGTATAGCCCTCCAAGGATTTAAAAGCTGCTTTTGGTACTGTTAATCAATTCAACACTAGTTATTTTATAGATTTGTATTTACTTTTTGATAAGTTGAATGGATTGTTTTTACCTAAATCATGCAAATTATTATTATTGAAATTAGTTTTAGTTTTTAGTAAGTGCTTAGACTGTGTAAGGGCTGATTTAGGAGTAGCTTAGCTTAGTAGGATTCTTTTTTCTTCTAGAATTCTAGATGCCAACCAAAATGAACACTTATGTAGAGTTTGTTTGTTTAGGATGTTTGGAAAATGAACACATATTAGCATTGAAAATTCCATTTTTCAAATGTTACATGTTTATGTTTATGTTTTTGAACAAATTAACTATGCTAGTTCCTTGGCTAGACAGTTGATACAAAATTCAACAGGTAAAGAAAAGACTTAACAATCAACTTATGATAAAGAAATTGATTAGTACATTGCTAATTAAAATGTTGGCAATTGTTCATTGATATTAAGTTATTAACCAGTTTATGTAAAATGGTGTGCTATCATGATTTTGTTCTTAGTGCTCACATACTGACTCCACCTCTAGAAATGCAACTATTCACATTCACCCTTTTCATTATTATGCTCAGGCTGGTTTGCGAATTAGCCGAGAATTATTTTCATTATTATCGTTTCGTGCTTGCCCACCACATGCTCGATGAAATGTCCAAACTGATTTGATTGTCTTATGTACACAATGAGTACTAGAGAATCCATAATTTGGGTAGTTTGCAAAGTCTTGCATAACTGTAATACTCCAAAGAGCATGACACCTTGAACTTAGGCTTTAAATTTTACTTTCAAAGACAAAATTGATAATGACTGCTCAAACTTGCAGGAACCTTAGTTTCAATCAGTTGACATCCTCCTTTGGTGCAGAGCTGGAAATTTTTTATAAGACTTTAAATTTGTGAGTCTCCACTTTACAACGGCGCCACTGTAAGATTGAGTGCATTCCTTTACCCAAAGATATTGCTAAAGATGCTCCTTTATACTTTAAGAAGGTCAGATATTAAACTTTGTTATATTTTCTAGTTCTGCATTGCCCATATTTGTCTCTCCAAATTTCGTGCTTTTCATTTATGCATATCCTTGAAATTAACTATTAATAGGTTGTACATAAGTGTATTACCACGTTGTGTTCTAAAAGCCACATTCCTTTGGCACAATATAATTACCAACTTTTGGGGCGTAACTCATTGAAACGATTCTAGTATGGTTAAAATGATCTACTCAGTTTCATAGGATGTCCTTCATCGATGAAATGTCAAATATATAGTGCAAACCGCATATAAGAATATGACCCATGATTTGATAGTGAAAAGGTGGAGCATTCCCGCTTCATTTATGTTTACATGGTGTACTTCACTCTTTGCATAAGCTTTATGGTTTAATGGTAGATTTTTCCGATGACACCGTCGTGTTTAGCTATGGATAGTTGAACATAAAACCGCACATCCATCCCAACCTCCAACCCATATAAAAACAATTAGCCACATCATTTATAAACTGGATTAGTTTCTAGATCACTAAAATTGCTTTATTTTATTTTTGGGTGTAGTCCTGTTCATTTATAAGCTTGTTTGGACAACCCTTATCATACATGTTCTTCGATGAGTGTGTCCCATGTGGTTAAAACTTAGTTGAATGCAAACCGTAGAAATGGAACGAGTTTTTAAACGAATGTTTCGCTATCACTCATTTACCAAGTTTTCACCGAGATTATTATTATTACAAAGGTTATTAGTGAAAAATCCTTTGTAATGCTTTGTTTGAGATTATTATTATTACAAAGGCTATTAGTGAAAGATCCTTTGTAATGCTTTTTGTTGACTTGAATGCACATTTCTTTCTATTTATTATTCGCCGCTTTTGTTTCTATTGTTTCAAATTATAAATTCATCGTCAGAATCGACTTAAATCACGTGCAATTGATGAGGCGTAAGATGAGTGGAGCCAAGATAATGCCAAAAGACTCATTGATACCAACAAAAGGGTCTCATGTAACTCAATCCCCAAGGATTTCCCATATTTTCATGTTGAATTTGGCTTAAACAAGGGATTTGTTCATGTCATTGACGACTTAGAAGGACTTCAAAAGTAACCTCGATTGAATGTTCTCGAGGCATGCTGCATTTACCGAGGAAGATATGTATTTACAAAGGTATGCAACATTGACGATGTATAAGCAAAGGGCTAACTTTTCCAAAGAGTGGAAAGAGTTCGATCGACAACGGAACTTCATTGACATATTTTTGTAAGTATTTATAGTCTGATAGAAACAAATCTGCATTGTATTGTAACAAAAGGAATGAATGGAGTAAAATATTTGAGTCACTAAGTGTTGTTTTTATCTTTTTAACCCAATATTAATTATATTCTAATTAGCAGTGGATATCTTTCGCACTTAGAGTGCGTATAAATTAGAAATTACGCTTTGAACTCGGGTCAAACATATTAGAAAATTGTAAATTGTGGTTTTGAACTGCTTTGATCATATAAGCTGTACCTACATATCAACTATATGATGTTACAATTTAATTTTAATTTATAAAAAGACATTTAATCATTTAAAAAGACATTTAATCAACTATATGATGTTACAAATTAAAAAGACATTCAATTTTAAAATTTTTTACATAGATAATAATTTAAATAAAAAATATATATAATAGAAAGAAAAAAAATAAGACATAAACAAAAGTCATGGCGACAGTACCGAACCGTCGTAATCAGCAATTAAAATAATCAACAAAAGTCATGACGGTATCCAACCGTCGCCATAAACAATTTAATTAATTTCAAAAGATATTCACGACAGTATCGAACCGTCGCCATCAATAATTAAAAGAAACTCAAAAGATATTCACGACGGTATCAAACAGTCACCAATACTTGATTATGTCACCCAAACCCGTCAGAACTTTAACGACGCTTTGGTAACCGTCATAAATAGGTTGGGAACACACACTTCTGCGACGGTAAAGCAACCGTCGTGAAAAGCAAATTGCGACGGTTTTAACCGTCGTAATCTACAAAAATACCTGTCGCAATCTACCAATTTTCTTGTAGTGCTTTGAGTTTGAATAGGGTTTCTCCAGCCAATTTTTTCGTTCTCAATCATGTGCTATGCATTGTGTATTTATATTAGATGGAATTGGAGCTGATTTGAGGAGGAAATCATCATCAATCAATGCAAAACATATTTGATTTTGTACAAAATCAAATTTTCTCTTTTTGATCAATTTCAATCAATTTCTTTCCAAATCCAATCAAATTTCGAAATTTGCTGGCTTTATTGGTTTTCTTGGATCTCAAGGAAGAGAGAAAAATCAAATTTGCACTTAATTTTGATTTTATACCTTATTTTTGAAGGTAATTTGTATTTAAATGAATAAAATCCAAATTAAATAGAAAAATAAAATAAAAATTCGTGGCATTGGGCTTGAATATTCCTAATTGCATAAGGAACAAGTTTGGATGAAGAAAAAGTAAGCCCATTTGCAAAAGTTTTGATTTCTAGAAGCACCTCCCTTTGTGCACTTCTTCAAAATTGCCCAACTTATGAAACGTGTATCTTCCTCAATATTCGACATTTTTGAGTGTTCTTGGACTTTTTAGAAAGCTCTAAGAGTCCTCTAACCAGCCTCTTTCGTTTCATCTCAATTGGAGTTTCCATGCTCAATATATCTTCAAAACAAAAAGTTTACTTTTTGTTGACTTTGAAAAGGACCTGTAATATTTTGATCCATACCTCTCAAATGAAGCATTTTTTGAACATTCTTGTGAGACATGAAGTTGTATAGAATTGAATTTCCTTCATAACAAGAGGTGGTGGAAAAATTTCTGAGAAAGTATGAAGAAGTTATGCTTAGTCAAAGTTTGGTTGACTTTTCACTCAGAAACCCTAATTTAGAAAGTTTGACTTTTGGGCAAATCTAGAGTTTTCTTCATGAATCATGATCAAACCTTGATCAAATGATGAATTTAACTTCAAAATGAGGATGTTTACCAAAAATTATGAAGTTTGACTGTATGTTGACCACAGTTGACTTTTTGTCCAATACAACTGATTTTCAACCATCTGAGCAATTGCTTGAGGAAACTTGACTTGTGAGGCTTGAAACTTGACATGGAGAAGCTTTGAAGCATATGAGGAGGCATGAAGACCATTGGAGATGTTGGGAGTCCATCTTGATCTGAGAAATTCCAAACCCTAGTTTGGGTTGATTGTCCAGGAGAGGGTTTGTCTGATCAACCTTTGAGGAATCCTTGAGTATGGATGTATGGAATGTCTTGAAAAGATGGAGGGAAAATTTTGGGGTATGAAAGCTGCCCCTGTTCAATCTTCTTGTACTGGAAGGGTTAGATTGGCATGTTTGCCTTTCGTGACCTGGAGGTGGAAGATGATTGAACACTCGAGTACACCTGAAAATTTGCACTCGCTGTTGGCTGATAAAAGCGGGAATGGGCTTATAGATGCCATTTGGAGAAGCTGGGGAATGAGTCATACGCTAGACTCGAGGTTGTTGATAGGAGAATTGAAGGGTGATGGGCTTAAGAAGCCATCTGGAAAGATTGATGCTGGGGAGTGAGCCGTACGCTAGGCTCGGTAGATGTTCTGGAAACGGGAGGAGCATGGAGATGGGCTTAAGATGCCATCCGGAGGAAATCGTACGTTAGACTTTGTGCTCATCTTTGAATGAAGTTATTGGTTTGTATTGGTTTTTTAACCAAATATGAAGCATTCTGAAGGTGGAGAAATGTTGACAAGTAGTTAGAGATGGGCTTAAGATGCCATCAAAGACAACTGAGTCGTACGCCAGACTCTATAGTTGCTGTTGATGATAAGAGAGCGTCAGAATACATCTTCGTGCTGATTATTCTGAGGGATAGTAGTTGGTAATAATGGGGATAGCTTCCCTGTTGTGCATCGGGTATTGATCCATTGCCTGTTATCGGAGGATAACTTGTGATCGTTCGGATAGGGTTTCCCGTCTGGCTTCAGGTATTAATCCTGGATCCGTTGTCGGAGGAAAACGAGGGTGGCCGTTCAGATATTTTTCCCATCTGGATTCGGGTCTTAATCCTGGACCAGTTGTCGGAGGACAACTAGGGGTGGTCTTTCAGATAGTTTTCCCGTCTGGATTCGGGTCTTAATCCTGGACCTGTTTGCGTCAGAAGCGACTTTCACCTGTTTTGGAGAAAACAAGAGAAACTTTGATAGAATATTGTTATCCTTATGCAAAGTATGATGCATGACAATCGTGTATGAATGACATATGTATATATGAGAAATGTATGAATGCTAGATGTTGTAATATTTCAAAACATATCCATCTTGAAGAAGAGGCGAATGTTCTGTTTGAGATTCGATGCGGGATGAAACGGATGGAAATTCTGAGAAGGAAGATAAACCTTGATTCCCCCGATGCACTATCTGACCAAGTCTTGAGCCCAGATATTATTGAGGACGGTAGAGATCAGGAGATGCACTGCTGAGGATCTTGTACATAGACCCTGCTGGGGAGAGTCTAGGGGGTACTCTACTGGGGATCTTGCCCGTAGATCTTGTTGAAGAGTATTTGATAGCCACGGAGACCGGGTTAGAGGAATCGAGCCCGTTGGAATCTTTGGTCGAGGTATGAAAGGTGTAGGTTTCTCCGATGCACTATCGACCAAGTTTCGTGTCCGGATATTCCGGGGACAAGGGGAATGGTTGAGAGATATTCTGCTGGTGATAAATACCTCGGCTGGGGATGAAATGTTATTGCTTGAAGATGTTGAGTGGAATCACTGCTTGGGGATTCACTTTTACTCCGCTGGGGAAGGTTTGTGGTGAGTGACACCTCTGCGGGGATCATGTTCTGTGGGGGAATATTTGGTGACTTTCGTCGTCATCTCAATTCTTGGAGTCTGTAGCAATCACTTCGTTATGTCTACCTTTCGCATGTTTGTGACTAGATTTTTATTGTCAAATGCATATAATCATTCAAAGCAAACGTTGGACTTTATGCAAACAACAACAGTGAAAATTGTAAAGAGAAAGATCTTGCATTTATTTGAAATGTGGCGTTTGGCCAAGTAGTCTGTATACAAGAGAAGTAAAAAGCTGTGCGGAAACAATCTCGTTAAGTTCCAACTATGCTAGTACTCATATATTTCAACTATCTCATCTCCCTTGTCAAGAGAAAGTGAGTGAATTGATTTTGCCATTTGAATCTTGAATGCCGATAGTAATGAAAGTAGGTGATCCGAAGAGACATAGTCGACGCTTAAATCCCTAACTTTTGCCTAGACCGTCCTTTCGGTTTCCCCACCGATACCTTTTTGCCCAAGCCGCCTTTGCGTTTTCGACTTGTCGGTGTACATTTTTGTGTATATCCTTATCTTTGCCTAACCCTTTTGGTTCGCCAGATGCCCTTATTTTTGCCTAGGTCACCGACCTAGCGGGTCTCTTTATGCGTAGTATTTTTGACTATGTCTCGCTCAGTGGTGGGAAGTCTTCACCATCCATGGTGCTAAGTATCATAGCTCCCCGAAAATCTGTTTTGACTACAAATGGTCCCTCAGGTGGGAGTCCATTTGCCCCGAATCACCTTGTGGAAGAATGATGTGCTTGACTACTAGATCACTGACTTGGTAGACTCGGTGCTTGACCTTCTTGTTAAATGCTCTGATCATTCGCTTCTGTTAGATCTGTCCATGGCAGATAGATGCGAGTCGTTTCTCATCAATTAAGTTAATCTGGTCAAGGCGGGTCTGGACCCAATCGTCTTCGCCTAACTCGCATCCCGAGGACTCGTTGAGGGAATCAACCTCGATGGGTAGGACTGCCCATACCGTATACAGAGAGAAGGGGTTGCCGCTGATGTTCGATCAGAGCGTGATAACCATGAAGAGAAAATGGTAACATCTCATGCCAATCTTTGTAAGTCACTGTCATTTTCTGTATAATCTTCTTAATGTTCTTGTTGGCGGCTTCCACAGTGCCATTCATCTTAGGCCGATAAGGAGAAGAACTGTGATGGTTGATCTTGAACTGCATGTAGAGTTTGGTGATCATCTTGTTGTTGAGATTAGAGCTGTTATCTGTGATAATCCTTTCGTGAGTTCCATACCGACATATAAAATTATGTTTGATGAATCGAGCCACAACATTCTTAGTAACAGATGCGAACAAGGCTGCCTCTACCCACTTGGTGAAATAGTCAATTGCCACAAGGATGAAACGATGTCCATTGGAAGTAGTGGGCTTGATTTCTCCGATCATGTCAATGCCCCACATTACAAAAGGCCATGGAGCCGTTAGAACATTCAAAGGTACTGGAGGTGCGTGCACTTTGTCGGCGTAAATCTGGCATTTGTGACAAGATCGAGCATAGCGGTGACAATCAGCTTCTATGGTAGACCAATAGTAACCTGTTCTCAGAATCTTCTTAGCCATTGTGTGTCCACCGAGTGGGTACCAAATGCGCTGTAACTCTTCCATGATACGCTCGCTATTTTCCGGCACACAGGAGTAAGCACAAGTCGTGATTGCGCTTGTATAAGGTGTCGTTGTTGAGGAAGAATTTGATGCAAACCTTCTCAAAACTTCTTATCGCTGGCGATGCCTGTGGATATTCCTCGCTCAAGATACCTCTTCACGTCATAGTACCAAGGTTTCTCTTCTGTATCAAGCTCATAGCAATACGCTGGTTCGTCAAACTTCTCAATGATGATTTGGGGAGCCTCGTTGTCCCATCTGACCTTGAACATAGACGACATAGTAGCTAATGCGTCTTCCAACTGATTCTCTTCTCGTGGAATGTGATCAAAAGTAATCTCTTCGAAGTAGGGGATCAAACTCAGAACATGCTCTCGATATGGAATGAGATTCGGATGCCTCGTATCCCACTCGCCCTTAATCTAACTGATCACCAAAGCTGAATCTCCATACACTTGTAAGAACTTGATTCTTAAGTCAATAGAAGCTTTGATACCCATGATGCACGCTTCGTATTCGGCCATGTTGTTAGTGTAGTTGAAACATAATCTGGCGGTGAAAGGTGTATGTCCGCCTGTAGGGGGTGTAATGATGGCACCAATGCCATTGCCGAGTGCGTTTGAGGCTCCATCAAAGACCATGGTCCATCGGGATCCTTGTTCAGGTCCTTCGTCTGGGTCTGGTTCTTCACAATCAGTAACTAGTAAGACATCTTCGTCTGGAAATTCGAACTGCATAGACTAATAGTCATCTACGGCTTGATGAGCCAAATGATCGGCTACTACACTTCCCTTGATTTCTTTCTCGAGAAGTGTACCGATGTCGATTCGGTCGATCATTTGCCATCTAGCTATTCTTCCGAGAGAGCTAGCTTCTCAAATATGTATTTTATCGGATCCATTTTGAAATCAACAAGGTAGTGTGAGTCAACATATACTGCCTTAGTCGGCGAAAGCAGTTAAAGCGTTGCAAGTTTTCTCGTGAGTATCTTGTTTCACAATCGGTAAACTTTTGCTAAGGTAGTATATTGCATACTCTTTTCGACAGACTCGCCATGTTGCCCCAACACACCCCATTGAGTTCTCTAACACCAAGTACATGATAAGAGGTCTTCCTTGGCATCGGATAGGAGGATTCAGGTACTCCTTGATTTTGTCAAAAGCTATCTGGAAATCGTCGTTCCATTCTACCACTTGATCTTTCTTTAGCAACTTGAAGATTGGCTCACAAGTAGCAGTTAGATGTGCAATGAATCTGGCAATGTAATTCAATCGCCCAAGAAACCTCGACTTCCTTCTGACGGAGTCGGCATTTCTTGAATGACTTTAACCTTAACGGGGTCAACTTCAATACCTTTACCACTGACAACAAATCCTAGGAGTTTACCGGATCTGACTCCAAAGGTGCACTTGTTAGGATTAAGTCTCAGTCTATACTTCTTCAACCTATCAAACAGCCGCAAATGATCAAGATGTTCTTCTTCACGGATCGAGCTATCATTTCGCCGACGAGACCTCTATCTCGTGATGAATCATGTCATGAAATAATGTCACCATAGCACGATAAGTGGCGCCGCTCTTCAATCCGAACGACATAACCTTGTAGCGAAAGTGCCCCACTGTAACGAAGTAGTCTTCCATGTCTTGGAGCCATTTTGATCCGATTGTAACCGAGAAACCATCCATGAAGGAGAGAACCTTATGTCGAGCAATCGTTGTCAACCGTAACACCAATACGAGGAAGCGGAAAATCATCTTCGGACTCGCTTTGTTCGATCTCTAATCCACACACATTCGTATTTTGCCATCCTTCTTAGGTACGGGCACCACATTTGCAACCCATCGTGGATAAGAAGTAACTAAGAAACTGCGTTGAACTGTTTCATAACTTCGCTTTGATTTTTCTCGACATCTCAGACGCATGCGATTTAACCTTCGCTTCACCGAGAAAACCCTCTTTGCCAATCTGTACCACAATATCAATGTCTAAACCCGCATGTCTTCGTGACCAAGCAAAACCCGAATAGAGTCTCGTAGCATCCGAACCAATCTTTCTTTGACACTATTCTCAAGACCCACTCCTATCTTGATCTCTTTTCTCGCCTTCACAAGACCAAATTCACAACCTCAATCGGCTCTTCGGTGGTCAGATAACTCGCTCTTCTTGTTGTAGCAATCGACAAGTTCTCCGGCACTTCATAATCTTCCTCACTTTCGCCTTCGGCTTGGTAGATCGGATTATTGAAGTCATATTTAGCAATAGCATAGTCATATCAACGAGATTCGAGTGATTCTAGTGTATCACGGGTGTGTGTAAGAAACACATAGCTTTTGAAGGGTGATAAAGTAAAAGAAAACAAACAATTGAATGCAAAAGTCCAATGATTTTATTAAATGAAAATATGCAAATGATGATAAGAACCTCACAAACGAGCCATGATGCCCTGCAAGGCACTAGGCTTTAGAGTCGAATCCGTGCTCTTCAAGTCTTCAAAATCAGAGGCATGTCGATGGAGAACAAGATAGGCTCGTCACCTATAGCAACAGTTCCATAATTACTAGTAAAATAGGCGCGAATGAAATCACGAGGTTTTGAGCTCGAGCTCGCACCCATTTGAGGTAAGGTTCCCAAGGAATGGAGTTTTGGTGCCCCAAAGTCTTGGTATCGCTTCTTTACCATGCCCCGTGTATGAACCTTCGCTTTAATTCGAGATCGTGGTTGTAATCGAACACAATATCTTGGAGAAGCATATCATGCGGACCATCTCTTCGAGCAAAACCAAACCGACGAGAGCTAAAGAAGGGTGTAAGTAATACCTCCCTTATACCAAGTAGTGGTACATTAGGGAATTCCTCCGCTCAATGAAGGTGAAATCCTTTGAGAGAAAAGATTCCAACGAATATCCGAATGAGAGAGTGACATTAACCTTGAGACCACTTCAACCTTTGTTCGCTCTTCAAACCGACGGAGGAAGGTGCAAAATAAACCACCCGAAAGTAACGGTATGCAACACATGAGAGTTCCTTGTCTCTTAGTAGTACGAGTGTGGAGAGAATGCAGAATGTCTCCAAGTAAAGTAGGAGGATTACGGTAAGGAACAACTTGATGGCGTTGACATCTATGAATTGATCCGAGTTAGGGAATAGAACCAAACCATAGATTAGCAAGGCCACAATATCTTCAAATGCATGGAAACTCATAACTTTGAGGAACTCTCGGGCTTTCTTAATTAAGAACTTGGCAAGTAAACCCTTAACTTCACTTCTGGTTTCCCAATTGGCTTCAATGTCTGAGCGCTTAAGGTGTAAGGCTGATGCAATGTCTTCGTACTTAGGAACCTTTTCTAAACTGGTGAATGGCATTTGGTCGAGAATAGGTACCCCAAGTAGCTTACAGAACTCTTCCAAGGTAGGAACTAACTGGTAATATGGGAATGTAAAGCAATGGTGTTTCGGATCAAAGAACTGGAATAAGACGTGCATCATATCTTCTTCAAAACCGGAGATAACCAAGTCAAGTAGATAACCATGTCTTTTGAGGAACTGAGCATGGTCGGGAATTTCTGAAACCAATTCTTTGAGCTGAGAAGGCATACCCATGAAGTTGATTCGGATAGTCTTTCTAGAAGCCATAATCCCTACAAAATAGAGCAAAGATAAATCCCTAGGTCCTTGAAATAGTTAGAAATGATATGCAATGCAAATGATGTCATGATGTCATGTTTAGCACACACAAACAATTCACACAATGAGCCTAGGTTTAAGGCTTGCAAGAGGTATAGGTGATTACCCTACCAAAAGTTTGGGTTGGTTCATCCTGTCCTACAATAGTAACCGGGTTCAAGGAATCTCATATCATTGCTCTTTCTCGTAGGCGTTTATTTCAATACGACTGCCAAGTGGTCGACCGAAAATATCACAAAAGTCTGATCTCAATGAGCGTAGCATCGAGTATCAACCAACCTTAGTCTGCACCAAAGTCGGCCATCTCACTACCTTCTAATGGCCAAGATGGGTCAATTAAGGTTCTAAAAGTTTAGTTAGTGCTTGATGACACCACGCAGAAGCCAAATACTATCCTTAACTTGGAAATGAAGAGTATCAGGACATCCAAAGTGTCACACTAACGTAGCCATCATGTTGACCGTTTCGATATACGTCTAACGGTCGCGACGATTTATTGCTACTTACCTAAAAGGAAACCCGGATCCGGGTGGAGGATCCCCCACAAATATAATACCCAAGCAACCCTTAAAGATAAAGCAAGCAATTCAAACAAAAAGAATGTGATCTAGAAATCCCTAAGGCATTCTCTCTTAGGTGTCTCCTCAGCAGAGTTGCGCTCAGTAACACGGTGAACTCGACTTTGTAGGTTTTGTATCGCAAATGCGGATAGCAAGAGTCGCCACCGACTTTTCTTTTATCCAATTAAGGGAAGGTAAAAGTACGTAAAAGACCTTCGTTAGATTCTCGAGTAAGGGAGAAGGTTATGAAAAGGGAAGGTATTAGCACCCTTTCCATCCGTAGTTATCTACGGCTCTAAGTTGCTCTAAGATCACTTTAAAATTGTGCTTCGTGTGTTTGAAAAATGTTTTGAAAAGGCATTTCGCTTTGACTTTGTAATGATTCATGTAGGAATGTATACAAAGTGTTCGGAAATGTTTCGCTTTTGAAAAGAGTTTGAACTTTGACAAAAGTGTTAGGTGTGAAAAGCATTTTGATAGAGCAAGCAACTAAAAGTCTTATTACCTACTCGTAATTGGTCGTTTTGTGTTGTTTTACTTTCCTTTAGAATAGCGCTATCCGTACCATTAATTGGTAGGTAACTCCATTCGCTGGATGTGGGACATTCGAAGGACATCATATGGTCATCGAAAGCAACTTGTAGGAAGTATCCTAGCACATTCAAGGACTATCATCATTTTCGAGGCGACAATCGAGGGTTAAGATCATGTATTCGGAGGCGACATCGTGGGTCTTATGATCTTTGTATCGAAGGGACTATGATGATTTGTTTGACGGAAACGGTGCTAGAATACCTCTACGTTCGAGGGACGTGACCATGTGAATTCGTAAGGCAAAGAGAGAGAATTACCCTAAGGTGTGCATGTGTGAAAAGAGTGTGTTGATTTTAGATATGTTTATCTTGGAGTCATGAGTGAGCTATGTTGATTTTATCTTGCCATACACGCCTAATTACTAGCGCTTTATAGGTGGGAATTAAAATGCGAAGTATAAAGTGCGGAAAGTAAATGTCCTACGTTATTACATGGCTTTGGGGCAGATACATAATTTAAGATGCGGAAAATAAAAACCCTAATTAAGCTATTACATCCCATGAGCAATTACATAATTGGAAAAAAGAAAACGATAAAAAGAAATTGTCCGAGACGGGATAACCTGTGAAAAGATGAGAAATCGGGAAATTCAAAGAAATCGAACAAGAGAAAAATGTTAGCAAAAATAATGATTTTTAAATGAGAAAAATATTTCATGCTGGAAATAACATTAATATGCTAAAATAATATTTTGGGATATTTTGGAGATAATTTAATAATTAAAAGACAATTAAATATGATTTAAATGATAAATTAACAATTAAATTAAATATGCATGCAAACATAATATTTTTAATTTTATAAATTAAATAAACATTTTTCGAAATAATGCAAAAAGGAAAATATTTTTTGGTATTTTTTAATGCATGATAAAAAAAATGTGAAAAGAAATTAAAATGAATGCAAAATATTAAATAAAAAAAATATGAAAATAAGAAGAAATATGTTAGTTTGTAAAAGAAAACAAAACAGTCCTCCGATTCGAACGTGACCGGAGGAGCATCTTTGAACACTCCACGCCTTAACCAACTGAACTGGAGTGCACGCATGTTTGAAAACCGGAGCGAATGGCATGTGAACGGGTGTCACTCCCTGACTGCATCGATCTCGCGCCAAACTTCATCTCTTTCGTTTTGAAATTGGGATTTTGCGTCAGCTCGACGCTATGACCCCTGCTAAATCAAAAATCACCCACAAGTAATATAAATGAAATCCAAAGCCATGGTTCGATTCGTCTTGGTCCACTGATCATCCTGATGGCATCGGTTTGGTCCAATTTATCCTAATTAGAGAAACCCTAAAACGTGACCTGAAACCCTAATCATGGCATATCATGCCCGTGCCACGAAAATTCAATGGATGACCCGTAAAGCTTGTAAACCTTGTTCTAAGCATGAAAACAACAACAAAACACATTAACAATGCATGAATAACAGAATTCGATTTTGAAAAAAGTATGAACAAACCAAATCGTGATTTCGTGATTCTTGATGTTTTTGAGAGTTGTAAAAGTCTGGATTGATTCTAATGACCTCAAGGAATGCAATGGAAGGCTTGGAATTGGCTGAATCAAAGCAAAACTAGGGCTGCCAGTTTCTTCAAGTGCACGGTTTCTTTGAGTTTGAATAGGGTTTCTCCAGCCAATTTTTTCGTTCTCAATCATGTCCTATGCATTGTGTATTTATATTGGATGGAATTGGAGCTGATTTGAGGAGGAAATCATCATCAATCAATGCAAAACATATTTGATTTTGTACAAAATCAAATTTTCTTTTTGATCAATTTCAATCAATTTCTTTCCAAATCCAATCAAATTTAAATTTGTCGGCTTTATTGGTTTTCTTGGATCTCAAGGAAGAGAGAAAAATCAAATTTGCAATTAATTTTGATTTTATACCTTATTTTTGAATTTAATTTGTATTTAAATGAATAAAATCCAAATTAAATAGAAAAATAAAATAAAAATTTGTGGCATTGGGCTTGGATATTCCTAATTGCATAAGGAACAAGTTTGGATGAAGAAAAAGTAAGCCCATTTGCAAAAGTTTTGATTTTTAGAAGCACCTCCCTTTTTGCACTTCTTCAAAATTGCCCAACTTGTGAAAGGTGTATCTTGCACAATTTTCCACATTTTTGAGTGTTCTTGGACTTTTTAGAAATCTATAAGAGTCCTCTAACCAGCATCTTTGGTTTCATCTCAATTGGAGTTTCCATGCTCAATATATCTTCAAAACAAAAAGTTTACATTTTGTTGACTTTGAAAAGGACCTGTAATGTTATGATCCATACCTCTCAAATGAAGCATTTTTTGAACATTCTTGTGAGACATGAAGTTGTAGAGAATTGAATTTCCTTCTAAACAAGTGGTGGTGGAAAAATTTCTGAGAAAGTATGAAGAAGTCATGCTCAGTCAAAGTTTGGTTGACTTTTCACTAAGAAACCCTAATTTAGAAAGTTTGACTTTTGGGCAAATCTTGAGTTTTCTTGATGAATCATGATCAACCCTCGATCAAATGATGAATTTAACTTCAAAATGAGGATGTTGACCAAAAATTATGAAGTTTGACTGTATGTTGACCACAGTTGAGTTTTTGTCCAATATAACTGATTTTCAACCATCTGAGCAATTGCCTGAGGAAACTTGACTTGTGAGGCTTGAAACTTGACATGGAGAATCTTTGAAGCATATGATGAGGCATGAAGACCATTGGAGATGTTGGGAGTCCATCTTGATCTGAGAAATTCCAAACCCTTGTTTGGGTTGATTGTCTAGGAGAGGGTTTGTTTGATCAACCTTTGAGGAATCCTTGAGTATGGATGTATGGAATGTCTTGAAAAAATGGAGGGCAAATTTTGGGGTATGACAATTACCAACCCATCACAAATTCCTTACCATCAAGACTTATCTTAGTCACAAACCAATAATTCACCACGGCTATTAGTATTCAACGAGATCCATATGCTAGTAGCGGACAAATCCCTAATAACCTTCTAACTTAAATTTCAACAAGTGTCCCAAAACAAATATGCAACATTCTACAAAATAATAAATCCCAAATCAGACATTCTTGGTTTATCCGCAATATCAACACACTAATCTCAACAATGCATAAAGTCTCTTTATAGATTGCACTCAAACTTGAATTGTCTTCCACAATTCCAATCCACTGTCGTTAACATCTCGCACCTATAAGGTTCCAAATGATCACAACAAAGATCAACCTCTAACTCACAAGTCCGACAATTTTTCCTTATGAAATTCAAATCGCTCCAAGGTAGTAATACACTTTTCCAACTCTATGTCGAAATACTTAAATCCAAAATGAAGTATCACAATACGCCCCACAAGGTTATTCAGAACAAAACAAGACCAAAACCAAAGCATTCTCTAAACTCTCCACTGGCTCAACCAAATTCGCTTACCATCGCGAAGTCCAAATAGCGGCTCAACCATCTCGAGTCAAAATACCCACGAGTAATACCAACATGTAAAAAGATCTTCCATCAAACTCACAAAGTTAACCATCCAAAACAAAAGAACTTCTAACTCAAATACTTGAGGTCTTCTACATGATACAAAATAAAACTCCATGGAACTGTCCAAAATATCACCGTCTAAGTCGCTTACTTAAGGCACTCTCGTCCAACAGTTCAAAATTCTATCTTTAGAATACTCGCCAGGACCATACACTATCCTAAAAGCATAGCCTAAGCATCTTCCACTCTCACACTAACCCATAGACAACCAGACTTCGCATCAATCTCACTAAACACATCAACTCCAAATGACTGATTCATCCAAATATCAATCTGAAGTAGATACTTGTCCTCAATATCCCTTTGTTACTCGCCTACAAACAACACACCAATTCGGGTAACTTTGACTCCTCTCGAACAACACAAGGGTAGCACCCCACGGTGACCCATTCGAATAAGTAACTCTGCTCAAACCAATCCGCAAGTTGATTCTTCAACTCTAATCCTGAAGCAAACGTCACTTAAGGATACTTCGAATCACAACTAATTCCAGAACTAAATCTATCAAAACTTCACTTCGCACTACTGTGGCAATCCCCTCACATCTTCATAACAGGCTTCGGAAGAATCACAACAAGAAGCTCGCTTCCCAAAATCTTGTTTCTCACCAAAAATCTAAATTCGCTCACAACTCAAGTAACCATGCACCACCTTATGCAAACACATCTGCTTCATACACTATTAAGTTGGCAAGACAAGTCTATCCCAACCAACACAATTCCCGACTACTATCAACAAGAGATTGAGGATAATCAGTCCCTCAATTTGTTAATAGACAGACGACAATCATGATGGTGACATAAACCATCTCTACCAACTACAACAGCGTCTTCAAACTTACACTTCAAGTTACCTGTAATAATCGCTGAGGCCCATCCTAAGCCACAAGCGCCACCAAGAAGTAAAACTTCTCCCCACTTATTTCAAACTCACCTCTGCAGACAAACAATTTGAAACAAACAAGTACCGACAGTGTTTCACACACATGTCACATACAACAGGATTAAACACACTAACAACTTGGTCGACAGACCGACCTGCTCTGATACCACTAATGTAACACCCCAATTCTACCCAAAGTTTTATATGCAAAAATCAGAGTAATTTTAAAATTTCATAAATTAAATACTGAGGCGTTACACCATCAAAAACAACTCACTTTAAAACGGTTTACTTTAAAATATAAATTTCGGATACATAGCATCGTAGGAAAACATAAATTGATTCATAGAAATCAAAACATCTCCTTTATTAAACTTCCTCAATAAATCAGGTTTTTATGAATCATGGTTCTTATTCACAAAAGGAATAATAATAAAACAACAACAACAAGACGACATAAATATTTCCCCCCGAGTGCTACGTATCAGAGCGACACCGACTCGACTAACAGCAGCTATAGACTCCGTCTTCATAACGTGCACGTTACCAATATATAGGTAACGACGAAACAGGTGAGATACTCCAAAACATATAATTAAGGCATGATAAAATATATATCTATATATAGTGTCGAAATTATAAAGGGTATAGATTAATAAGTGTAATCCCAACACATAATCAAAACTCACTTACTTTACTCGTCATCCTAATGTGTATAATCTACACTACATCACCATAACCTCATCGGCATAAAACGTCGCAACAACACGTACCCCTCCGTCACCACGAAATCGTCACGAGCTAATACATCACTAATTAACACGGTAGTCTTAAACAACAACATCAACCAACAACATTAAATAATGCTAGTAATACAAGAAATATAACAAATCATCACAAATTGGCTAAAGCCCATCTTCGCTTTTGGCATAAAGCCCATCATCACAACATCATTACAAACATCATCACATCATATATCATCGCAATTCAATATCATCCATCAATCAACAAAAACCCAACGCCAAACAACGCAAACATAAACATAACCGACTCCATGAGACACGACTATGTTATGCATGTGGTACCCATCGCTTTGTCCGTACTTAGGGACACTTGGCATAAAGCCGATCTTCGCTCGGCATAAAAGCCATCATCGCTTGGCATAAAAGCCTCTTCGCTATGAAATGTATGTGACTCTACAATAAAACAACACAACACAAAACAACATCTTCAAGATCACTCAAATTGGCATAAAGCCCACATCGCCATAATTTATCCAAAACAAGATAAATATAACATCGCATCATAATTGTATTATGCAAACATCACTAATAAATTCATCAAAAGTCATGCATTCACAAATCGGAAGCATTTATTAACGACCTCAATTTAATCATCACATTGTACACCAACAAGTATTCTTTAATAAATACACCGTCGCAAAACTTACGTTTATTAACACCGTATCGTTATCAATTAATTCGCTAAATTCCGAAAACGGAAAAATAGTCAAACTCCTATAATCGTCGCGAAAACCATTCTTGATTACCGGCATAATTTATAAACATCAACTTCAAAATCGGATAGTTCATATATGCCTTAAAATGACTAAAACACTATCCGGGTCAATTTACCGTATTTTAGCCTATTTCGGGTCGTCCCGTAAAAACTCACAATTTCGAAAAAACTAACTTCACCACTACGTTCTACACAGCAAAATTAGCTAGCACGTCAATTGTTGAATTCGAGCAACGTTCGTCGTCGAATTTACCGAAATCGGAAAATTGGAACATAATCGGGTTCTAAATTTAATCGGCTAACTTATACCCTAATTATATTTTATTAATACTACCTATTAGTATAAGAAATTGGGGAACTGATAAGAAGTAGAAACAAAATTATGCAGCAGGAAAGTTATGCAGAAAATAGAAAATTCATGTAACAAAGAATTGAAAAACACAAAACACGCCCTCCAAGTTACAAGGGACGGACGTCCCAGCCCCAAAGGAGTGGAGGCGGACGCCCTAGAGGTGGGGGTGGTCGCCTCAAAGATGGGGGTGGGCGCCACCTTCACTACATATCATCTTCTCCATTTTTCTTGCACGCAGACAGTGAGAACATACAGTTTTCTTTCATTTTCTGTTTTCTTGTTTTCCATTATACTAAATATGTTTTTCTTTTCCATTCTTACTTCTATTTCTATTTATAAATCATACACTACACTACTAATAACATCACTCCATAATCTCTTCACTTAGTACAACTTTTCTAAATATTTTCTACAATCAACCAACTAAACCCTATAACCCAACTATCAAGTTTTTCTTCAATCCAAACTAATTCCACCAACCCTAACAACAAGAAATGGAATTCAAACCATCAAACACCCAACTCAAAACCTCAACACCAATTTTCAACTCCTATAAACATTCCAACAATGAACCAACAAAATCATAAAACTCTACTATCAATTTTTTCCCCAAATCCAACATATATCATCAAACCCTAACTATAATGAAATGGAAGAAATCAAACCCCTTACCTCTAGCTTGGAGATGATCCAAGGTGATGCTGCCAAGCCCAACCTCAAGCTTCCTCTCATGCTCCCTTGTTCAAGATCTTCCTCATCTTCTCCTCTTCTTCTTCTTTCCAAAACCCTCTCTTTTCTCTCTAGGTTTCTATTTTGGTTTTTGTGTTTACAATGGAAAGAAAAGGAAAAGAAATTGGTTTTTATAACTTGTTTCCTACTAGTAAGCCAAGTCTCCATGTTTGGTTTTGGTATAATTGAATGGAAGGAAAATGAGGAGAAATTGTTCTAGTAATGGTATTTTCCTTATTTAGTAAGTCAAGGGTGAAAAACCAAATCTCATAAATTAATCCTCACACTCCTAACCAATTATATCATTAATATAATTAATTCAATTAATTTAAATAATTCTGGGGAATTAAAATATCGGATCCGAATAATATTTTACCGGACCGAACGGAACGTCGCCAGATAAATTAATAGATATATTAATTAATATAATTATTTTCGTCGCCAAAACAATCGTCAAACGGTAATTCAGAATATTAATATAATATAATATTAAATAAAAACGGGCGTTACAACTTGCCTATGAGCTATGATTCTTTTTAGTTTTGTTGAGATCTATAGTTTTCAAAGTGTTTGGGTCGACGTTATGACAACAATGATTTAGTTTAGTTTTACGACCTTCTCACCTCCTTGTTGGGCTTAAAATTTCTCAATTATGGTCCACTGCAATTTAGTTTTGTTAGTCTTGAAATAGGTTTTATGCTTAATTTGATTTCTCACATGAAGTTGATGGTATGAGACTCAATTTGGTTTGACACTCATTTAATTCGTCATTACTTAAGATTGTGAAAGATCCACACAAAATTTGTTTTTTGCTATTTGGTCTTGTATCTGTGAAATGGATTTACTGGATAATGTATGTGATTTGTGTGATTTTACTTCATTCTTTTATACCACTTTTAACGTAATTGCTATATGTATATAACGTTTGTAATCTCTTTTATTTTTATTTAATCTACTTGTGTTTTCGTTTATTTTTTTAAATTGAGACTACAATTTAGAGTGACGCCTATAATTTTTTAAATATAATGTTTGAATACTCACATGTTATTAATATTTAAGAAAATGATCTGGGTATTATGTTGTATTTGAGTTTTTACGAAATAGTCTTAAAACCAAAAGTTAAAACGAACCATTAATTTGTTATAAGTGTATTTTTATTGTAAATAGTATGATGAAAAATTACTATAACATTTAATTTTTTAGAATAGACAGAATTTAAATTTTTTTAAAATATATTATATTAAAAAGATATAGAAAAATTTATTTTATTTTATTTTTGTGATTAATCATAATTGTAAAGAAAATAAAAATATTGTTTTATAATAAGTTTTATGAAAATATATAAGAAATTGTTAGATTAATGAATTTTAGCAATTTTTAAGATTCGAACCCCTGACTTCAAATATAGATTCAACATGTGGTTTTAATTTTTTAGATTTATAAATGAGTTTTTAGAGGTGCCACATAGGAATATATATGATGTGGCACGTTGAAATGAAGTGGTGCTATAATATTTGAAGCATTAAGTTTGATAGATATAAATAGATGATGAGAAAGTTTTTTATTACCAACGAGATACTTCCACTCCTAACAAATTAAAAATCGAATTCAATCCTTCCAAAAGATTTTGAACCAAAAGCAAACAAATGAATACATGTGATAATATCGCTAAAACACCAAGGGAATTCATGTGGTATCGTTGTGATTTTTTTAATTAAAAATAAATGATATTCATTATTTTAAATTGATGGCGTATATTGTAGTAATATAAATTTAAAATCGCTAAATATAGAAAAGATAAATATGTAAACAAACTCACAACATCCATATTAATAACATAAAACGATAAATTTCATAAACCTAATGATATGACTATATATAAATGTTTGAAACATTCATGTCTTCATATTTGTAACGTTAATGAAACCAAGGTCATAGATCGAAACAATAATTTCAACCTGAGACAAATGGACATTGCACAAAGACGGAAAAACAAAATATATTGCACAGAGACGAGAAATCAATATACCACACACAAAAGTCGAGAAATAAAACAAACAACGCCACACTAAAATTATGAAATCACAAAAAAAATACTAAATATATGTGAAAAACACTACTTAACTAATAGATAATCAAAACTGATTTTGAGGGGTGATGTTGGATCAAAATCGATCCTATATCACCCATCTCTAAGAGATAAATACGAAGAAGAAAAGTGACGATGGCTAAGGCTAAAGTGATTGTGGTATCGTTGTGATGAGAGTTGCTCATTTAGGGAATTGGTGCGCATCTATAAGGTCTAAAATTTTTAAATTGGTATTAATTTAATCTAATTTTTAATTAAAATTATGCACAAAAATTTAGGGTGTTACATTGTGGTATCATAGCAAGTCGGTCGGTCCGACCAAGTGGTCGAGTCTGTAGTGTGTGACAATTGAATACTATTGAGATAGTTTATCCTAACCATTGTTATTATTATTGGTGTGAACATAAAATGTATAGAAGGAACGATGTTGTGATTGTTGTTTCTTTGTAGGTTGCTGCTCAGGCTGTGCAGAATTAGCCTAACGTGTAACATCCTAATTTTATCCCGAATAATTTTAGATAAAAATTAGAGTAATTTAAAAACTTCACCCAAATTAAAATTACCCTAATTATAATTAAAATTAGAGTAATTTAAAAATTAGAAATACCCTAATTTTGCAACGCGTTTTCACAAAGCTGGGATTGATTTTGGTGAGATTCGAGTCCGGATCTATGATACGTGTGCGATTCCGTTCAAGATGACTTCTTATAGTTTCGTTTACGTATGAGTCACCCAAATCCGGTGATAGAAATCGGTCAGGGAATACGATCGAAAAGTGCACGGTTCTGGTAATGTTTCTACCGTGCCCTAGGCGTGTCTATAAGTCATCGGTTGATGCTAAGTCTCTTTTTAAATAATCAGATCATCATATCTTAATTTTATCTAATCTCTTTGATAATAAGATAATAGATGTTAGTGTTATATTGGCTAGAAATTAATTAGTTTTTTTATTATCCATTTAAATGAATGTGGCCTGATTGATAGAAGTATGTAGCATGTACATGAAATAAACGTGACAAATTATTATGCCAATAAAAATAGTTTATGAATATGTTTGGATAAAGAAAAAAGGCTTAGTGCATTCTGGATTCGGGCCTAGAGAAATATGTTGTTCACACCGTTTGATTAGGCCCAATATGGCGCTAGTTCAACATAGTTTAGTTAAAAACTGAAATTCATAATTACACCCCGTTATATTGTATGCATGTAAACATGACACATGTTGAATTTTGCTTTTGAAATCGATTTTTTTGACTTATAAAAAACACAAATAATTAGATTCATGACTATTTAATGTCTTAGGATATTTTTAATATTTTTTGTGAATTTTTGATAATTGATTTTCATTAGTTTTAATTGATTCTTGATAATAAGTTTAGAAACGATTTGTTCCGTGATATCTTGCACATTTCGATGTGGTTTTTGATCGTTTCTCGATAATAAAAATATGAATAAATAGATTCCTGACCCTATAGACGCTTAGGGATTTTGCCATGTTTTTTGGAATTTTTGTAATTAAATTTCAATCCTTTTTTAATTGTTTTTTATAACATGTTTAGAGACGATTTTTCCTTGATACCTCGCATTTCTGTGCGATTTTTGATCGTTTCTTAACAATAAAAATTCCTAAAAAATAAAATTCTGATTCTATGAGGTGTGAGGAGTCCTTAGGAATTTTTCTCATATTTTTTTTAGATATCTCTAGGTCTTTGTCCAATTTGTTTCCTTCGTCTCACACGAGGATGTATAATTGCTTGCTATTTCACCTAGTTAGGAATCAATTTTTTTGTATATGATCCCTAATACTTGTTATAACCCTCAACTAACTTCTTAATTAACATTTTTGACATGTTTAGGTAGTGCTTACCTTAATTTAGAATCCATAATCAAGTCCTATGGTTAGTGTATCATGACATTTAACCCTTAGAGCGACGATTGATCGTTTTGACTTAGTTTTGCGTATGAATTTGTTTTAACCATGATATTTCTTATACATTTTGCTTGAGATCATTGAATATGAGTTAGATACTGACTTGTAAAGTTCTATACCTAGTTTAACATAATACAAACTTAACTTCCAAGTTTCTATTACGTTGTGTTGTTTAAAGGCATGTTCCTCCTTTGTCATTTGAATTGACTTATTTTTGGAGTATGATATTGTGTTTCTTAGAAAATTTAGGAAATTTATTATAATTTAAGTGTAGTTAAATGTAACCATTTCTTAGCGTCGTAAGTAGAGCTTTAAAGCTACCCCTTAGCGGTACAATTCTTAGGAACTAGTTTGATACTTGTATAATTCTTCTAGGATCCTCTTGCATGATTAAGTTGCAATATTTTCCTCTAATTTAGAGATATGTTTAGATAAACTTTAGAATACGTAAATGCGGCCCCCTATTTGGAGGTTACACTTCATGCCCCGATTTCTTTATGAATAAGGCATTTTAGGTCATTTTAGTGTAGATTTTTAGTTTCCAATTTCTCTTGATCTCTAGTTATGTTTAGAATTTCATTTGAGGACTATTGTGATAGATTTAGTTTTGTTTTGATATCGTTCATGGGGTATTTTGCATTTGCGTGGCATCCCGATTTTCCATTCTTATATTGTTATACATGTTCACATTCCATTTCTTTGCATTTGGATCATATTTTGACTTGCGATGTGAGTATGTAACTATATTCTCGCCTCTTTCTTATTTTTGACGTGTTTGTTGACTTGTGAAAGGTACATTGAGAATAATTTGGTTAGTTACGTAATCTTGGTACACTAACATAAAACTTCAATGGTGGTTTTGCTTGCCCTTTAGATGCATTTGGCTTTGTGTTATCTCATGTTACGAGAAACACATATTCTTCTATTTTGTCTGGATATGTACCTTTGTGCATGTGTTCTGATTGTAGAGAGGATATGTCCTCTACATGTACATATTACATAATATCAATTTGTGGATTATATTGATCGAGCTATTTCTGACTATTGTTTTGTTGATGTCAGATTACTCAAAGTTTTCTAGAGTAGTTACGCTTTGCTTGCTTGCTAGAGATTGATATCTGTTTGGTATTATACTGCTTTTGGTTTATCTTTCAGCATTTACTTCTCTCTATAGATCATGAGAAGTAGGGGCCTTTACCTCTTTCTTTTTCCATGATAAGTAGGAATATATATATGCATAATGGGGTCTCGCTGGTCATGTCAGGAACCCCTCAGGTTAATTTAAAGACCAGTTTAGGGAAATTCCGCATTTGTGTGCTACTTGTGTTTGGTGGGTTTAAAACCCTACCATTGTAGTAGGTATTCTGCAGGCGTGTTTATATTTTTGCTAAAGACCTCAATCAAGGCACCTTTACCCCCTCCCTTAGTGAAGTCTTAAATGGAAGGAAATTGGAAAGGGTTTGCAATCATCTCCCGCACTTCCATTTGTCTCATCCCTAGCTCGCGCGCATCGCGATGCTTCCTTGTTATAGAGTCTTCTAGTGGGTAAGGGTCCGTCTTTCTTACCCTCCATGCTTTGTTTGGATATTTCAAGTGACCGACACTCATTATACACTATGCCAAATAAGGGCATAGGCTTTTAGGCTTTATAAAAGCGCTAAAACCTCCACCGCTAAAGGTATACATTATGTATTTGAAAGCGCTATAGGTACCCCATTTAGCAAATATTATTAAAGCTGCTAAAGGTACCCCTTTAGCCTACACTTTAGACAACGCTTTTAATGTTGAAATTTAGAGCTTTTAAAAAGCGTCTGCTCCCCTTAGCGCGTTTTCCTTCTTTTTTAATATATTTTCTTTTCAATCACTTTAGACAACTTTTAAAAACGCTGCCTATTCCCCTTTAGCGCGCTTTTTCTTATTTTTTTTCAATCACTTTAGACAGCGCTTCTCATTAAAAGCGTTGTCTATTCCCCCCCCCTTTAGCAGCGCTTTTTCTATTTTCTTTTTAATAGAATTTTTTTTCTTCATTTAATATAATATCTCACCATTTTTGCAACTGAATTTATAGCTTCAACATAACATTTTAAACTACAATATGCATCAATATACAACAATGAAACAATATGATAACAACATCAATTTACGTCAATATACATCTCAATCCTTTTTGCACAATATACACAACAACAACATTAATTTATACAACAATGAAACAAAATCAAAATTTCTTTACAAAATAACTCTATCTTCTACATCGATCTGCACCTATATTACCTGAAACAAAAGCAAAAAATCGAAATTCATACAAGTTACCAAATAACAACAAAAACAACACAACTATAACGACATATATTATACTCAAAACTCAAAGTTATACCTGCTTATAATAAAACTCTCAACTCCATAACAAATTGGCACCAATCCTCCATAAGTGCATCCAATTGATCTTTTGAGTAACAAGCACACTTGAATTCATCAAAGTACTACATAATAATATAAAATAGTATGATTTAATTAAAATACTAAGTCATTTTATGAGAAATATTAAAATAATTCCTAAGTTAGAAATTCATACCGTGGATGGAATCTCTAATCGGTCCAAAAGAATAGTTTCTTTCATAAACCTCAACATAAAATAACCACAATCTACACCATTGCATTGACGAGGACACTACACATGGAAAGAAAATACGGATATACATTAGTATATACAACTTAACTTGTTTTATCAAGTATCATCGCTATATTATCAAAATTGGGAAAATCTATACCTCCACTTTGATCCAAGAAATATTGTTGACTCTACTCCGTGGTACTTGAATACCTCTTTGTGCTCGAAAACTTTGTAGAACGCTATAATAAAATAATAACGAATATTTAGAACTATCGCACATAAATAATTAAATATACACAGGAATATTTTAGAACAATCTCACTTACGTGTCAATCGTCTTCTTCATATCTGGGTATGTTGTCGAATCATTGCCCAATGAATCCGTATAATATACAATTTCTCTCAAAGGATTAATTGTAACCAATAACCAAAGGTCCACTGGAATATTAAACAAAGGTTAGATGGAAATTTTCTACACAACGTTAAAAAATGAAAAATTATAATAGAGGAAATTTAGAATGAAAATCTTACTTGTTGCCAGTATTATATGGTAAAAAGAACAATGTTTCTGTATCTTTTATGGCCATAAATAAACTGAGTACATATGCTATTACTTCATCTGGTTTTGAGATGATTGACCCTGCGTGGACAACGTTGGGATTTATGAAAGCGAATCTAGACTCCAATCCACGCGGACGAATCAACTTGTCACACAGAAACCTTAAATAAAAACATCATTAACATTAATTATTCATTAAAATGAGTAAATAAATTCTGCAATTAATTAAACAAATTTGGTTGGAGTATACCTGATGTATGTATCAATAACAGCCATGCCTAATGTCAAGTGTCCAAAAACTTGGTCCAAATCCTCCATACCAATTGCTGTCATGCCATGAGAACCATAAATCCCTTCATCCAGGGGTACAAGAGAAGTACCACCTTGCGCGGAATAGTTGTGAAGCTTATAAATGTCCGAAGGCACGACCTATACTGTGAAGTAGTTTTATTTCTAGCACCGGTCCTCTTAGCAACACTCTTTATTTCTGTGGGAATGTTGCTAATTACAGGCTCTTTACCCCTACTTACAGCTTCAATCTCTTTGGCAGGAATAATCTAAATATCATAAAATTAGAGTGGTCAAGTATAGGATGACAAATTAACATTATCTAAGCATAAATATCATATAATTATGTTGTACTTGTTTTTGTGATGCCACTGACTCCATTGGCCGTGTAATCCCTTTATCTTTTGGTTTGGATTTTGTGGGAGTCTAACATTACCATGAAAAAAAATGTAAGTAAAACAAACGTAAAAAATTTGAGTACTAAAAGGTTCATAGCGGTTTTAATTATACCTCATCATCTATGCGGACGAGTCTTGACGGCCATGCAACAAACGCTTCTATTGCCTCTCCCACCAATGTTGCATCCGAAACTTCATCTGGGATTGGTAATAACGCACCCTCCTCTAAGGCAATATCAATTGACACTTTCAAATATCCAGAAGGGAGCGGTTTATGATGAAGTACTTCTCCCTGAGTGTTATGGACTTTTCCCTTGCCAACCATGCGATAAGTTGGTGTCTCTAAAAAGAGTTGACAAGGTGAAATGCCCTAAAATCAATAATAAATATGACATCGTTAATGTGTATATAGCAGATTTGTCTTTGGGTTGTTCTTTTTCAAGGAGCTTGGAGTAACCCCATATCCTTTACCCCTCACCCGACCAGAATACTCACGAACATCTAATGCTCGACTAAGTATGCTCCTGCAATCATCCGGTGGAGATGTAGACTCTGACAGAATCTCCTGAAATGCATATGAATATTGGAAAAAACATGAATATTATATGTTAATAAAATTTTGATTTAATTAGAATTAATGTTATACTTACGCATTTTGCAAAAATTTCTTGTACTTCTTCTTTAAGAACTCCATCCTTACCCACACGGCAACCTTCCACAAAACATGCTCCTAAGAGATGTTTTAACTATTCTCCTTTTAACTACACATTAACACAAAAACAAGCTCGCTTGTAACTCTTGATGAACAAGTATAAAACTTTGATTGTGCTCGTACTATCCAATTTTCATTTCTACTTTGATTCTCACCCTGAGTATAGCCTTGTATGTTTCAACAAACGGCTCAACCTCATTGTCATTATGCGTAACATACAAATGCACTTGATCCGCTTCATCCCTTGATATCATCACAATTTCATTTCCAATTAATTTTTTACCTTCTTTTTTTCCGAATAAAATGAGATTTGGGGAGTCCAATGGATTGCACATTGGACAAAAATTCAGTACAAAACTCAACCGCTTCTTCAACAACATATCGCTCAACGATACAACCCTCTGAACGACTTCGGTTTTTCACGTACCCTTATAATATTTTCATGTAACGCTGTGGTACATCCATCTCATATAACTCGTCCACACAATTGTGTCTCTTTCACAAGATGAACAACAAGATGTACCATAATGTCAAAAAATGATGGAGGAAAATACATTTTAAGGTCACACAAAGTAATAACGATTTCTTTTTGTAGTACTGGTAAGATCTCAGGATCGATCACCTTACTACAAATTGACTCAAGAAAAACACAATTTAGTTATAGCGCTTACTTTTTCTCGGGAAAATAGAACGATACCTATTGGTAGAAAATGTTCCATTATGACATGGCAATCATGTGTCTTCAAACTCTTTAACTTGAGGTCTTTCATGGACACGAGTCTTCTAATGTCTGAGGAGTAACCTTCTGGAACTTTAACTTCACTCAAAAACATACACAATATTTTCTTTTCCTTCCTAGATAGAGTATAAGCAGGTGGTAGATATGCGCCTTCCTTTCTTCACGGGTCCTAATTCAGTTCTTATTCCCATCTCTCCCATGTCCTTCCTTGCTTTAAGGCCATCTTTAGACTTTCCTTTTATATTGAGTAACGTACCAATAACACTTTCAAATATATATTTTTTAATATGCATAACATCAAGAAAATGTCTTACGTACAAAGATTTCCAATATGGCAATTCAAAAAAAATTGACCTTTACTTCCACCCACCTGTGACAACTTTATGTGCAAAAGGTTTGCCAAACTGAATACTCACATCTTTCACCTTTTCAAAATTTGATCACCGTCAATCCAAAGGAGCTCTAAGTTGTTCGGTATCTCCATTGAACGCTTTTCTCCATCCACGATACTGATGTTTAGAAGTTAAGAATCTACGATGACCGAGAAAGACATTCTTCTGACAAAGTTTCAATCGCATGGTATCGGTTCCATCTTCCCAGACAAGACACGCTTTTTCACCTTTAATGTTATACCCGGATAAATTTCCATATGCTGGAAAATCGTTAATTGTGCCAAACAACATCGCCCTCAAATTGAAATTTTCTTTCCTATATCCATCATAAACCTCCACTCTGTTCTAAATCATAAGAATCACGGGCCATGTGGAATGTGAGATACTTTGAAGACCATGCGGGTTCATTCCATCCGTAGATAATGTCAAGCGAAGGTTTCTTGTTTCTCCTCCAAAATCAGGATAATCATTATCGATTTTCTTCCACTGGGGTGCATCTGCCGGATGTCGAAACTTTCCATCGATAATTCTTTCATCTGCATGCCAAGTCAAGTGTCTAGCATCGGTTTCACTACGAAAAATGCGTCTAAATCTCGGAATAATAGGAAAATACCATAAGACTTTCGCTGGAGATAATTTTTTCTTATATCGAGATAAACCGCACTTAGGGCATTCATTCAACGATGCATATTCGTTTCGAAACAAAATGCAATCATTTAGACATGCATGTATCTTTTCATAGCTCATGCCAATAGAGCACAACATTTTTTTGGCCTCGTAGGTTCGATTAGTGTAGCGCCTCGAAAAATTTACAAATCTCGGTACAATGAAGTCTCCATCGAGTATTTATTTATTCCAAAAGGAATGGGAAAATATCGAGTAAAACCCACGATCAAAGGATAAGATGGTTTACGAGACCAAGAGATGGATTCGAGAGTCGGTTATGCAAGGGGAAGGTATTAGCACCCCTCACATCCATCGTACTCGATGGGACCCATTTAGTTCATGTGTGTGTTCAAGTGCTAATGATAATTGCTATCTTATAAGTAATGATCGAGAAAGGAGAAGGAAGAAGGTTTTTGTTTTATATTATTTTGAGTTTGCCACGGTTTCAAAACCTTGTGCCTACGTATTCCCTCGTGCAATGGGAAAGTCAAAACTCCGTAGTTCTTCTTGAAAATGAAAAAGTGTTTGTTGATTTGATTTTAGAAGAGAGTGATGCAAGGGCACGTAAAAAATATTTGAATGAGTTTGGGTTGATTTTATAGGACACAAGTGTTTGTATGTCAAAAGTAGATACTTGGGATTCGCATACTTAGAGCGAGAAAAGGTAGATACCTTGACTCCCTCATTTAGTCCTTTTCTTAAAAAATGAGATATCTTTAAAGTATTTTGTCGTTATGATTCATCAATGTAAGTCAGATGACTTATTCTTGATTAAATCTCGAGAGAAATAGACAGATGTCTATTCCTACCATTCAACCCTTGTTTATTTGGGAAAAGAAATTTTAAAAAGTCACCAAGTTGGATCGAGGTTTGGAACTTTGATTATGAAAGTGTTTTGAGCGGGTTATGATCAATCAATATAAGTCGTGACTTATTCTTGATTAATCTCGAGGAATAGATGATGTCTATTCCCTACCATTCGACCCTTGAAGAAAGTTCAGATTCGGTATATGGACCAAGATGCGAGGTTTGATTGATTCAGATAAGTGTACGATTATGAATAAGCAAGCGAGGAAAAGAGAATTTATAACGGACCATTCAGACATATGAAAATTAATATAGATCGAGGAACAATTAACTTACTCATGTAAATTTATTAAAAAAATGAAATTTAGTAATTTAAATAATCAGATTAAATTAATATGTGAAGTAAAGTGATTTAAATATAGTATGAGGGTGTACTTAAATAAATAAATAAAAAAACAATAAAAATCAATTAGAATTTTTGTTTTAAAAAAAAAAGAAATAAAATGAATATAAACATAAAATATGCATGGGTTCAGGAGAGAACCAGTCGGATCATTGGGTCGGACCGGTTCAACCGGATCCAAGCCCTCACCGAAACAAACAAACAAACCGGGTAGTTTGTGTTTGGAACCCTAGTCCCCAAATCGATTCAAGCTTCCCTTTACGAGACACACAAACACGAACAACCATGGATTCTGGAGATTCCGAGAACAAGGGTCGGCGAAGGCGGAGGAAGTATGTATAGAGAGTGAGAGGTTCGGGAGAGATGGAGTTAGCAGAGATGGCAAAGGGACGAGGGAGTTGTTGGACGGAATCGATGGAGGATTCAGTGGGAGTTTGGTGATGAAGGGATACAGTAGGTTTCTGGAAGGTGGTGTGAGTGATTGCAGGGAGAATCAGTAGCTGTTATGGCGATTTTCGGTGATTTGGGATTGTTGAGAGAAATAAGAGGTTACGGATGAAGATTGAAGATTCGGAGAGGTAGTTTATGGAGGAAAGCGTGAGATAGCAGGTGAGAATGATGAAGATGGTGGTGTTTTGAAGGTGGACGGTGAGAAGGAATGAGTGTGTATAGAGAGTGACGAAGGGGGTAGCGGCGATTGGTGTTACAGCGGAAGGAAGGTTGCAGGGAGGTTTAAACCGAGGCAAGGCATTTGGGGTTTGTTGAAGGAGACTGCTGAGGTTGAGCGACGGGTGTGGAGCGATTGAGAGAAGGCGGCTTGAAAATGTAAGGGAACGGAAGGCGTATGGTTGTCACAGAGGGTCGAACTACTTCAGAATCTGGATCTGCTTCACGACATCAACGAAACAAGGCGCTCGTGGTCGTTTATGGATCATTTCCGAGTATTCAATCGGTGAGATTTGGATATATGTTTTTATGACTTTCATTTTCTGAGACATTAAGTTTCTAAACATTGAACGTTTCTTGTTTCTGTCTTGCGAGAAAAATGAAAGGGATAAGGATGTGCATACTGGATTGACGTAACACCTCGACTCTATGGAGTACTGATTCAAAATCAGTTTCTCCTTGAGCTTCTCATCGGCATTACCATAGATTTCGAATAAAGGTTCAAGCTGACCGAAAGATATATCAGGTAACATAAAAACTGTCAAGTATTTGTCTGTTTGATTCACTTTAACAGAAAAACTTATTTATGACATGGTATACAAGAAGAAAATACTCACTATGGGAAACTAACCAAGAGTTAGTTCCTCCTTTGAGTGGTCATCAGATATACACATCTTAAATTCAAGACATTCAAACCGCAAAAAAGTATATCGTAATACAAAGAAAATTTCAAACAAACTGTTTCATATTTAATCAGATGGTAGTATATATGATTAGTCATGAAATGTGGTGCGGATAACTAAACCAAACGCTCAACAGGATATGTTAGAGCTCAGAGAGTGTGGAAAGAAGAGTGTGACTATGTTACCCGAAAGAGTCGTGGGTCGGTATGGTAAGTTTTCTCCTCTACTTTCTCGACTGAATGAAATAGGTATAAGTGGTTTAGCTCTTTCTACTTCAAATTTCAGTGTGAAATTTGAAGAAGAAATTAGGGTTGAGAGCTTTGAGTGAAAAGTGTTTTAGGGAGGAATTTTTGCAGAGTTTTGCTAGGCTGAGAGTTGCTGCCCAATGAGAGAAACCATGTCTGTTTTTATAGAGTGTAGGGTTGGGCCTAGGTTAGGGTGGAATTTCTGCAGAGTTGGTTAGAGTGGAGGGAGGGCATCTTGGTGCAGCAGGTAGTGGAAAAGAATTCAAAATAAACTGTGATGTACTACTTTGCTTTTTCATGAAATTTTAAACTGGTGTGGCAGTAACAGGTTGTGGTAAAAAATGCTAGCAAACATGCCCTTAGATGTGATTATGGATGGCTAGGATTAGAGTGGATTTGTGAGCTGTAAAATGAGCTGTCAATAGGACAAAAAACAGAGGTAAAGGCTGGAAATTCTGAATTTTAATCTGTGGTAAAAACTGATACAGTGGTCCCCCCTAGCTTGCACATTATTTACAACAACATATTCTGTTTCAAATAAATAAAATGTTGTATTGCCTTTCTTGCATTTGAAGTTTCCTTTTTCTTAAAACAAAAACAAACTACATTTTCTCAACGCTGTCCCTATGATTTATGTTCTTGTAGTTCTCGTGGTTTGTCTTTCTTGCAACAGGTGGCTTGTGAAAAATCTAAGAATAGCGTAATGTTTATGAAGATACTTGAGCCATGTGTAGAAGATCCAAATTTCGATTTCTCAAATTGTATCGTGACCAGTTGCTTGAGATGGACCACTCGTCTGCTCGCATCGTAATCCCGCACCGGTGTTGCTTTTCATTCCAATATGTGGTAAAATCTGTAGTCGCTTTTTCTCTAATTTTCTCAATATTCTTATCATGAAACGGATGGCGTAATCGGCTTGGAAATTTGGACATAAGTTCTTTAGACATGGAATGGCGCAGATGCTTCCCTTTTACGCCTTTGATTTGGATTTGCATTGCGGAGCGTTGAAACGGTTTGTGAATGGTCTTGTATTGCCACCGAACCGTATGCACCACCGGAGAGTATTATATTACCATGGGCTTGCAACGTGGGCTGCTTGTTATCGCTCTTTAGATTGTAACGGTGAGTGGTGAACTTGCTGCGTTATATCTCGACAGATTTGTTTCATGCATAAATCGCCGAGTACACGTTAACTTATCACTGAACTGATGTCATTTGATAACGCAAGGCACGGTGTAAAATTCTGGTCTGTTTTGTCACTTACAAAAGAACATGAAAATTGATTTGTTGTTAGTGTATGCAAGTTCCTTGCATTATGTCACTGTTGGCCTGCAACTTAAAGCAAATTCAAACGGCTAAAGCATCCAGCCATGGTGAAAAGCAAGCAGATCTGTGGCACCTCCAGCTTGGCAAAATGGAAGGAAATTTCATCATCCTGTTTTCTTTGTATTAGGCCATGGGCTTCCCTTAATACTTCAAAAGCTTCTTTCTTTTATTTTAAAAGCTTCTTTTATTTTAAAACTGACTTGTTGTAATAGAACCAATTAATCCAAATGGAACTTGAGGATACATTCGAATTATTTGGTACTGTATTCATCCTTTCTTTTAATATAGCTCAAAATGTAATTTGATCTGAACAATATCATTGGGCTTGTAGTAATATTACAACATCTTCCAATTCCCTTAGAACTTATTTGCATTGGGATTGCTTCACATATGCACCCAGTGAAGTCATGTTAGTTTCAAGACTTGAATCTTAAAAGGAATTGAATCCATTTCAAATACAAATTTGGCTCCAAGTGCACTTAAACTTGATAGTTTCTTTTAGAAATTGAATCCAAAATCCAAACATTACTTCAAAGAAAAATTCCATTGTAAAATACAAATGAGAAAATTTGATTATGGCTTTGTTAACTTTTGCACGAATGTTCTTCCACTTATGAAATTAAACTTAATGTCTGAATCTACATGTTCTTCTTCAAATTCCAATCCTCAATTACCAAACATCTAACGTTGCATCCCACGCAAAACCCTTGATCACAAATGAGACTTCTGGCCAGGTAGTTAACCTTCCACAACGAGAAACCATCAAGTTGACCATGAAATTCACACCTTGATTTTGATCCACCATAAAGATAATGCATGTATGCGATTTGTATTAGGGCTAACGGTTATGCTCCATATGACCAGATGAAAAATAAAATAGAAAGTGAGGCAAAGTTTGGGGTGTGACAATTAGGAAGAACATTATCCTCAGGAAGCATATCTCTCAAAAGGGCTAATAACTTTGTGAAATTTTTATCTGACCATCCGTTGCACGCCTTTAAGTTGTACAATTTTAATACCGCAGACAATCTTGTGAATTTGGGACAATCTTTATACAACGGTTTCTCCGCATCGCCTACCAACCTCTCAAACATTTTTGGACAATCCTGAAGATCTTCTTCAAGTGCTTCTGCAATCTCTTCGACTCGATCATAATCATATGTATCCGTGGCATTGTCGTCTGAAACATAGGTCGCACTACTTTTCACCCCCGGTTCAACATTCTCGATGCTTTTCTCACCATGAAATATCCAACACATATAACTTCGATCAATTCCACGCATCGGTAAATGCGATTTCAATCCATCTGCGTCAACCCGACCCTCATAACAACAACCCAAGCAAGGACATTTCATTCTATTCGGTCTTCAGCGTGTTCAAAAAGAAACTTAACGAACTCTAATACCCCATTCTCGTACTTTTTGACAATCATTCGACACATCCATTTTTTATCCATGGTTTTAACTATTACGTATGTTAAACAAAAACACTAATTAGGAAAATCAATTATGAACTAATAAAATCAAAGTGTTACTTGACTATGAAATTCAAATTCAAATTCAAATTACAAAGCATAAAGCAATTTTGCGTTATGCTAAAAGCAAAATGTTCACTTTTGGTTAGTTAGTTAATTACTGCTTTATTAACCATACAAATAGGCCTCTCTTTGTATGTAATCCAATTTCATTCTAATAGTACTTATTCCCACTCTAGTGTTAGTGTTGCACTTGAAGTTGGACTAGGATTAGCCAATTCTAGACAAACAGTTTCTAAATGGGGACCTAATTACTCTTTAAAGGAAAACTTAATATTCTAGTAAGAGTTTATCATTCAAATCAGATTTTAAAAATAATGAATAATTCATTCTTTAACTATTTATATTTATTAAAATATTTGATGAGTAAATTTCTCAAATTGTTATGTAAATAATGCTACTGATATTTACTCATTTGTCCCAAATTTGTCAAACCCCTTTGATTCTACCACTGCTATCATTGTACATAACTATCCTAACATGTTTCTCTTTGCACATAATTAACATATTGTAACTAAGTTTCATGACGACATAAATTGATTAGTAAGTTCAACGACATAAATTAACTAAGTTCTCACATTTCGTATTTTTCCATTGATTCTTCATCCACACACGATAAGCAAACTCAGATGCATTAAACCTCAATGGAACCATCGCCAAGTTGTCTAACTTGTTTTTGCTCAATTTTGTGTGTGCATATAAAACCAGTTTTAAGTTCTTTCAGTGTTATGTTTTTTATCTTGTCAAAACCTAAATAGCACTAAGTTATTACCTATTGTTTAGAACAAACAAAATCATCAATTTTATCATCTAATAGAACAAACAACAATGTTATTACCTACTGAAGCAAAACTCACAGAATCCTATGATAATGTTTGATAACAAAACTCACAAAACCCAGAATATCTCAACACATAAATCACCTACATTCAACTAAACACTCTAGTCACGATGCACACCAAAAGCAACAATTAAGTAACAGTGCTTTAATGATAGGAACACTTACTTGGATTGAAAATGAATTAGCCGGGTCAAGATTCAAGGTGATGCTGCTAGGCGTTTGGAGTTACAACGGAGGAGGCTGCTGGTGTTGGTGATTGTGCCGTTGATGCGAGGCGGAGGGTAATGGTGAGAGGACAACGAAGGGATGAACAGTGGATGGAGACGGTTAACGATTGATGGTAACAATGAAGATGAAGCGGTTGAGATGAGGGTTTGAGAGATGACGGAACAAAGGGAGTAAGGGAGTGAGACAGGGGGAGTTTGGGAGGAGACGAGTGTTGAGAGGATGAAGAGAGCTTGAATGGGAGGAGACGAATGGAGAAGAAGATGAACAAAGAATCAGCTGGGTTTCGTTTTTTGTTTCTGGAAATCTGATTGTAAATTTAGGGGTTTAGAAAATATTTAACTAACCAAAGGCAGCGCTTTAGGCTTACCCCCCCTTTAGCAGCGCTTTTAGAGTTACACAAAGGCAGCGCTTTTTCGAAGCGTTGCAAAAGGTATTACCTTTAGCAGCGCTTTAGGCTTACCCCCCCTTTAGCAGCGCTTTTAGAGTTACACCTTTAGCAGCGCTTTTAGAAAGCGTTGTCTAAAGCATACCCTTTAGCAGCGCTTTTATTAATTTTTTAATTTTTAATTTTTCTAAAACCCTATAGCAATTAGGAAAAAAGCCGCTTTGATAAGGCCTATAGCGCTTTTAATGCTTATCTAAAGTATTTAATTTTTTTTTTGGATACCTATAGCAGCGCTTTGGCATAAGCGGTGTCTATGTAGTGCTGCCAAAACTCGTTTTTGGCGTAGTGATATCATGTACTATTCCCACTTGGTAATTCAATACCAAGGCGTGGACATTTAAATCCAACCACGACGCTTTTTTGTTTCAAATAAAGCTTCTCATGTTCTCACTTCCTCTCCCGCATATGATTGTGCGTTGTATTGTTTGTGTGCTTATACCAAAGCACTTGTGTGTTTTTTACCTTTTGTCATCTTTGACTCTACCTTAGGTAGTGATTCGAGATAGAGATAGATTTAGGTTGTAAACCTTTGATATGTTCCCTTAGGATTCCCTCGAATTTGTCTTAGATAGAGATTTGAGGTAGACATTAGAATTGTCATCCATGCATCCTAACTTAGTTAGAAGCTCCACTTATCCTTAACCTTAGGATCAATCATTGTATGATAACATTAGGGTATAACTAGTTAGTTTCCCTTGATAGTTTTCTTCTTTCTTTGCATACTTGCATTAAAACTAAAACTTCCTTCTTTTTCTTTTCAAAATCAAAACACTTAATAATGCTTCAAACACTTTCTTCAAGATAAAATCAACAAACCAATTGAATTATTTTTCACTTTTATGGCTTGTCAATCAAACTTTTCAAAATAATGTTTTAATTCCTTTATGTGTCGACGTAATTCTCCAAAGGTCAGTAGGAGGTGAACTTAACACCATTCTATCAAAAAACACAAAATTCGCCAAAACATGTGAGACGAACTACAACACTCTAAATTTCCTATTTGAATGAAAAGATAAGTGGATTCGGTAGAGTACTACAGACGTGTGGGGTGCTAATACTTTCCCCTCGCGTAATTGACTCCCTTACCCGATCACTTGGTCGTAGGACTGTGGTTTATCCCATTCAGGTTTACTCGATGTTTACCTTCATCCTTAGTTGAGATAAAAGATGTTTGATGGCAACTTCATTGATATTCTATCAGATGAATTTGTCCAACTCCTTCACTTTCTTCATTATTTTCTAATATAAATGACCATGACATAGAGAAGTCATTCTCTTCTCTTCAATAAAATTCAACTGGTCAAACCGATTCTGAACCCACTCAGCACCTGACATCTCAGCTTCCATTATCACACGCAAAGAAGGAATCTCAACTGAAACAACCGGTCGAAAATCATCTTATGATAGGATATATCAATGAAGTCGCCATCAAATGTTTTTTATCCCGCCAAGAGGGAAAGGTAAACATCGAGTAAACCTGAGAGGTAGAAATCACGGTCATGCGACCGAGAGATCGGGTAAGGAAGTTTGTTACGCAAGGGGAAGGTATTAGCACCCCACACGTCCGTAGTACTCAATGGTATCCTCTTTTACTTTCCATCTAATGGGTTTAAAGGTATAACTATATCTCTATATGAGGTATAATTCATGCAAGAAGAAATG
>CM038794.1:85711176-85789421 GCA_021764765.1 Vicia sativa | reverse complement strand
TTCACATTTTGGAGAAAACAAAGAAACTTTGATAGAATATTGTTATCCTTATGCAAAGTATGATGCATGACAATCGTGTATGAATGACATATGTATATATGAGAAATGTATGAATGCTAGATGTTGTAATTTTCAAAACATATCCATCTTGAAGAAGTAGCGAATGTTACATTTGGAGATTTACGACCTGGCGTGGGGATGAAGCGGATGGATTCGAGGAAGGAAGATAAACCTTGATTCCCCGATGCACTATCTCGACCAAGTCTTGAGCCGGATATTATTGAGGACGGTAGAGATCGAGGATGCCTTCTTGAGGGATCTTGTACATAGACCTATTTGAGGAGAGTCTAGGGGTACTCTCTTGGGATCTTGCCGTAGATCTTGTTGAAGAGTATTTGATGGCCGTAGGAGGCCGGGTTAGAGAATCTGGGTTGGAATCTGGTGAGGTATGAAAGGTGTGGGTTTCTCCGATGCACTTCGACCAAGTTTCGTCGGATATTCTTCTTAGGGAGACAGGGAATGGTTGAGAGATATTCTGCTGGTGATAAATACCTCGGCTGGGGATGAAATGTTATTGCTTGAAGATGTTGAGTGGAATCACTGCTTGGGGATTCACTTTTACTCCCATTGGGGAAGGTTTGTGGTGAGTGACACTCTACTGCGGGGATCATGTTACGTGGGGAGAATATTTGGTGACTTTAAATCGTCATCTCAATTCTTGGAGTCTGTGTGATCACTTAGGTTATGCTTTGCATGTTTGTGACTAGATTTTTATTGTCAAATGCATATAATCATTCAAAGCAAACGTTGGACTTTATGCAAACAACAACAGTGAAAATTGTAAAGAGAAAGATCTTGCATTTATTTGAAATGTGGCGTTTGGCCAAGTAGTCTGTATGCAAAAGTAAAAGGCGTGGGAAACAATCTCGTTAAGTTCAACTATGCTAGTACTCATATATTTCAACTATCTCATCTCCTTGCATCGGTAGAAAGTGAGTGAATTGATTTTGCCATTTGAATCTTGAATCTTGATAGTAATGCGAAAGTAGGTGATCGGAAGGAGACATAGTAAATGCGCTTAAATCCTAACTTTTGCCTAGACCGTCCTTCGGGTTTTAGGTCTAAGGGATACCCTTTTGCCCAACCGCCTTTGCGAGGTTCGACTTGTCGGTGTACATTTTTGTGTATATCCTTATCTTTTATAGAACCTTTTGGTTCGCGAGGATGCCCTTATTTTGCCTAGGTCGATCGACTGGCAGGTCTCTTTCAATAGTATTTTTGACTATATCGCGTTCACGAGGGTGGGAAGTCTTCACCATCCATGGTGCTAAGTATCATAGCTCCGCCAGGAAAATCTTGTTTTGACTAAAATAGTCCCTCGTGGGTGGGAGTCCATTTGCCCACAGAATCACCTTGTGGAAGAATGATGTGCTTGACTACTAGATCAACGACTTGGTAGACTCGGTTGCTTGACCTTCTTGTTAAATGCTCGATCATTAAACCATTAGATCTGTCCATAGGCGAGATAGATGCGATCGTTTCTCATCAATTAAGTTAATACGGTCAAGGCGGGTGCGGACCCAATCGTCTTCGCCCTAACTCGCATCACGGAGGACTACGGTTGAGGGAATCGAACCTCGATGGGTAGGGCTGCTTCATACCGTATACAAGAGAGGGGTTGCCCTGTTGATGTTGTCTTTATGCGTGATAACCATGAAGAAAATGGTAACATCTCATGCCAATCTTTGTAAGTCCTTTGTCATTTACGTATAATCTTCTTAATGTTCTTGTTGGCGGCTTCCGGTGCCATTCATCTTAGGCCGATAAGGAGAAGAAGCTGTGATGGTTGATCTTGAGCGCATGTAGAGTTTGGTGATCATCTTGTTGTTGTTGAGATTAGGTACATTATCTGTGATAATCCTTTAGTGAGTTCCATGGAGCATATAAAATTATGTTTGATGAATCGAGCCCTGACATTCTTAGTAGCAGTGAGATCTGAACAAGGCTGCCTCTACCCACTTGGTGAAATAGTCAATTGCCACGAGGATGAAAGCGATGTCCATTGGAGTAGTGGGCTTGATTTCTCCGATCATGTCAATGCCCGCATTACAAAAGGCCATGGGCCGTTAGAACATTCAAAAGTCTTGGAGGTGCGTGCACTTTGTCGTGTCATCGGCATTTGTGACAAGATCGAGCATAGCGGTGACAATCAGCTTCTATGGTAGACCAATAGTAACCTGTTCTCAGAATCTTCTTAGCCATTGTGTGTCCACTGGAGTGGGTACCAAATGCGCCTTCGTGTAACTCTTCCATGATACGTTCTGCTATTTTCCGGTCTACACAGCGGAGTAAGCACAAGTCGTGATTGCGCTTGTATAAGGTGTCGTTGTTGAGGAAGAATTTGGATGCAAACCTTCTCAAAAACTTCTTATCGTTGGCAGATGCCTCTGTGGGATATTCCTCAGTCTCAAGATACCTCTTCACGTCATAGTACCAAGGTTTCTCTTACATATCATGTGTCTGTTGGTTCGTCAAACTTCTCAATGATGATTTGGGGGAGCCTCGTTGTCCCATCGACCTTGAACATAGGCGACATAGTAGCTAATCGTCTTCAGTGATTCTCTTCTCGTGGAATGTGATCAAAAGTAATCTCTTGAGTAGGGATCAAACTCGGAACATGCTCTCGATATGGAATGAGATTCGGATGCCTCGTATCCGCTCGCCCTTAATCTAGCGATCACCAAAGTGAATCTCCATACACTTGTAAGAACTTGATTCTTAAGTCGATAGAAGCTTTGATACCACCATGATGCAACGTATTCGGCCATGTTGTTAGTGTAGTTGAAACATAATCGGCGGTGAAAGGTGTATGTCCTTTGTAGGGGTGTAATGATGGCACCAATGCCATTGCCGAGTCGTTTGAGGCTCCATCAAAGACCATGGTCCATCGGGATCCTTGTTCGGGTCCTTCGTGCGAGGTGCAGTTCTTCCAATCGGTAACTAGTAAGACATCTTCGGGAAATTCGACTGCATAGACTAATAGTCATCTCTGACGATGAGCCAAATGATCGTTACTACACTTCCTTGATTTCTTTACGAAAGTGTCTTGGATGTAAATGTTCGGTCGGGATCATTTGCCATCTAGCTATTCTTCGGAGAGAGCTAGCTTCTCAAATATGTATTTTATCGGATCCATTTTGAAATCAACAAGGTAGTGTGAGTCAACATATCTTTGTCTTAGTCGTGAGCATTGACCAAGCGTTGCAAGTTTTCTCGATTGTGGTATCTTGTTTCACGGTCGGTAAACTTTTGCTAAGGTAGTATATTGCATACTCTTTTCGACCAGACTCGTCATGTTGCCCCAACACCCCATTGAGTTCTCTAACTGTCAAGTACATGATAAGAGGTCTTCCTTGATGGGCGGCATCGAGGATAGGAGGATTACTGGTACTCCTTGATTTTGTCAAAAGCTATCTGGAAATCGTGGTTCCATTCTACCACTTGATCTTTCTTTAGCAACTTGAAGATTGGCTCACAAGTAGCGATTAGATGTGCAATGATACGGCAATGTAATTCAATCGTGAAACCTCGACTTCCTTCTCGATGCGGGGCATTTCTTGAATGACTTTAACCTTAGAGGTCAACTTCAATACCTTTACCATGACAACAAATCCTAGGAGTTTCTAGGATCGACTCCAAAGTGCACTTGTTAGGATTAAGTCTCGATCTATACTTCTTCAACCTATCAAGCAGTTTACGCAAATGATCAAGATGTTCTTCTTGATGCGTGATCGAGCTATCATTTGTCGGCGTAGACCTCTATCTCGTGATGAATCATGTCATGAAATAATGTCACCATAACGGCGATAAGTGGCGCCAGCGTTCTTGATCCGACGACATAACCTTGTAGCGAAAGTGCCCCAGTATGAAAGTAGTCTTCTCCATGTCTTGAGAGCCATTTTGATCGATTGTAGGAGGAAACCATCCATGAAGGAGAGAACCTTATCTTTGAGCATTGTCAACGAACACCAATCTGAGGAAGCGGAAAATCATCTTCGGACTCGCTTTGTTCAGATCTACGTAATCCACACATTCGTACTTTGCCATCCTTCTTAGGTCAGGCACCACATTTGCAACCTTGTGGATAAAATGTGACTAAGAAACCTGCGTTGAGCTGTTTCATAACCCGCTTTGATTTTCTCGACATCTCGGGGACGCGTCACGGCAGACCTACATTTCCTTTGGGAAAACCCTCTTTTGTCGGCAATCGATGTACCACAATATCAATGTCTAAACCGGCATGTCTTCGTATGACCAAGCAAAACACGAATAGAGTCTAAGCATCTGACCAATCTTTCTTTGACACTATTCTCAAGACCCACTCCTATCTTGATCTCTTTTACATCTTCGTCGGTGCCAATTCACAACCTCAACTGGCTCTTGGTGTGGTGTGTATAACTCGCTCTTCTTGTTGTAGCAATCGACAAGTTCTCCACGGCACTTCATAATCTTCCTCACTTTCGTCTTGGCTTGGTAGATCGGATTATTGAAGTCATATTTAGCAATAGCATAATTATCAGCAGATTCGGGTGATTACGTAGTGTATCACGTGGGTGTGTGTAAGAAACACATAGCTTTTGAAGGGGTGATAAAGTAAAAGAAAACAAACAATTGAATGCAAAAGTCCAATGATTTTATTAAATGAAAATATGCAAATGACAGATAAGAACCCTCACAAACGAGCCATGATGCCCCGGGCAAGGCACTAGGCTTTAGAGCTGAATCCAGGCTCTCTTCAAGTCTTCAAAATCAGTAGGCATGTCAGGATGGAGAACAGTATAGGGCTCGTCACCTATAGCAACAGGTTCCATAATTACTAGTAAAATAGGCGCGAATGAAATCACGAGGTTTTGAGCTCGAGCTCGCACCCATTTGAGGTAAGGTTCCCAAGGAATGGAGTTTTGGTGCCCCAAAGTCTTGGTATCAGTCTTCTTTACCATGCCCCAAGCGTGTATGAACCTTCGTCGGTAATTCTGGAGATCGTGGTTGTAATCGAACACAATATCTTGGAGAAGCATATCATGCGGACCATCTCTTCGAGCAAAACCAAACTGACGTAGAGCTAAAGAAGGGTTGTAAGTAATACCTCCCCTTATACCAAGTAGTGGTACATTAGGGAATTCTCCGCAACGCTCAATGAAGGTGAAATCCTTTTGAGAGAAAAGATTCCAACGAATATCTGAATGAGAGAGTGACATTAACCTTTGAGACCACTTCAACCTTTGTTCGTTCTTCAAAACTGACGGAGGAAGGTGCAAAATAAACCACCTGGAAAGTAACGGTATGCAACACATGAGAGTTCCTTGTCTCTTAGTAGTACGAGTGTGGAGAGAATGCGAATGTCTCCAAGTAAAGTAGGACTGGATTACGGGTAAGGAACAACTTGATGGCGTTGACATCTATGAATTGATCTGAGTTAGGGAATAGAACCAAACCATAGATTAGCAAGGCCACAATATCTTCAAATGCATGGAAACTCATAACTTTGAGGAACTCTCGGGCTTTCTTAATTAAGAACTTGGCAAGTAAACCCTTAACTTCACTTCTGGTTTCCCAATTGGCTTCAATGTCTGAGCGCTTAAGGTGTAAGGCTGATGCAATGTCTTCGTACTTAGGAACCTTTTCTAAACTGGTGAATGGCATTTGGTCGAGAATAGGTACCCCAAGTAGCTTACAGAACTCTTCCAAGGTAGGAACTAACTGGTAATATGGGAATGTAAAGCAATGGTGTTTCGGATCAAAGAACTGGAATAAGGCGTGCATCATATCTTCTTCAAAGCCGGAGATAACCAAGTCAAGTAGATAACCATGTCTTTTGAGGCCGAGCATGGTGGGAATTTACGAAACCAATTCTTTGGTGAGAAGGCATACCCATGAAGTTGATTCGGATAGTCTTTCTAGAAGCCATAATCCCTACAAAATAGAGCAAAGATAAATCCCTAGGTCCTTGAAATAGTTAGAAATGATATGCAATGCAAATGATGTCATGATGTCATGTTTAGCACACACAAACAATTCACACAATGAGCCTAGGTTTAAGGCTTGCAAGAGGTATAGGTGATTACCCTACCAAAAGTTTGGGTTGGTTCATCACGTCCTACAATAATGTAACGGGTTCAAGGAATCTCATATCATTGCTCTTTCTCGTAGGCGTTTATTTCAATCGACGCCAAGTGGTCGACGAAAATATCACAAAAGTCGATCTCAATGGCGTAGCATCGGTATCAACCAACCTTAGTCGCACCAAAGTCGGCCATCTCACTACCTTCTAATGGCCAAGATGGGTCAATTAAGGTTCTAAAAGTTTAGTTAGTGCTTGATGACACCACGAAGCCAAATACTATCCTTAACTTGGAAATGAAGAGTATCGGGACATCAAGTGTCACACTAACGTAGCCATCATGTTGACCGTTTCGATATCGTCTAGCAGTCATGACGATTATTGCTACTTACCTAAAAGGAAACCGGATCGGGTGGAGGATCCCACAAATATAATACCCAAGCAACCCTTAAAGATAAAGCAAGCAATTCAAACAAAAAGCGATAAATGTGATCTAGAAATCCCTAAGGCATTCTCTCTTTAGGGTGTCTCCCACGAGTTGCCATTACGTAACACGGTGAACTGACTTTGTAGGTTTTGTATCGCAAATGTGCGGATAGCAAGAGTCGCCACCGACTTTTCTTTTATCAATTAAGGGAAGGTAAAAGTACAGAAAAAGACCCGTTAGATTACGAGTAAGGGAGAAGGTTATGAAAAGGGAAGGTATTAGCACCCCTTTCCATCCGTAGTTATCTACGGGCTCTAAGTTGCTCTAAGATCACTTTAAAATTGTGCTTTCTGTGTGTTTGAAAAAATGTTTTGAAAAGGCATTTCGCTTTGACTTTGTAATGATTCATGTAGGAATGTATACAAAGTGTTCGGAAATGTTTCGTTTTTGAAAAGAGTTTGAACTTTGACAAAAGTGTTAGGTGTGAAAAAGCATTTTGATAGAGCAAGCAACTAAAAGTCTTATTACCTACTCAGAATTGGTCGTTTTCGTGTTGTTTTACTTTCCTTTAGAATAGCGCTATCCGTACCATTAATTGGTAGGTAACTCCATTCGTTGGATGTAAGTGGGACATTCGAAGGGACATCATATGGTCATCGAAAGCAACTTGTAGGAAGTATCCTAGCACATTCGAAGGGACTATCATCATTTTTCGTAGGCGACAATCGAGGGTTAAGATCATGTATTCGGAGGCGACATCGTGGGTCTTATGATCTTTGTATCGAAGGGACTATGATGATTTGTTTGACGGAAACGGTGCTAGAATACCTCTACGTTCGAGGGACGTGACCATGTGAATTCGTAAGGCAAAGAGAGAGAATTACCCTAAGGGGTGCATGTGTGAAAAGAGTGTGTTGATTTTAGATATGTTTATCTTGGAGTCATGAGTGAGCTATGTTGATTTTATCTTGCCATACACGCCTAATTACTAGCAGTTTATAGGGTGCGGGAATTAAAATGCGGAAGTATAAAGTGCGGAAAGTAAATGTCCTACGTTATTACATGGCTTTGGGGCAGATACATAATTTAAGATGCGGAAAATAAAAACCCTAATTAAGCTATTACATCCCATGAGCAATTACATAATTGGAAAAAAGAAAACGATAAAAAGAAATTGTCCGAGACGGGATAACCTGTGAAAAGATGAGAAATCGGGAAATTCAAAGAAATCGAACAAGAGAAAAATGTTAGCAAAAATAATGATTTTTAAATGAGAAAAATATTTCATGCTGGAAATAACATTAATATGCTAAAATAATATTTTGGGATATTTTGGAGATAATTTAATAATTAAAAGACAATTAAATATGATTTAAATGATAAATTAACAATTAAATTAAATATGCATGCAAACATAATATTTTTAATTTTATAAATTAAATAAACATTTTTCGAAATAATGCAAAAAGGAAAATATTTTTTGGTATTTTTTAATGCATGATAAAAAAAATGTGAAAAGAAATTAAAATGAATGCAAAATATTAAATAAAAAAAATATGAAAATAAGAAGAAATATGTTAGTTTGTAAAAAGAAAAACAAAACAGGTCCCTGGCTGATTCGAACTCGTGACCGGGAGGAGCATCTTTGAACAGTCCACGCCTTAACCAACTGAACTGGAGTGCACGCATGTTTGAAAACCGGGGCGAATGGCATGTGAACGGGTGTCACTCCCTGACTGCATCGATCTCGCGCCAAACTTCATCTCTTTCGTTTTGAAATTCTGGGGATTTTGCGTCGGCTTCAGTTCGACGCTATGACCCCTGCTAAATCAAAAATCACCCACAAGTAATATAAATGAAATCCAAAGCCATGGTTCGATTCGTCTTGGTCCACTGATCATCCTGATGGCATCGGTTTGGTCCAATTTATCCTAATTAGAGAAACCCTAAAACGTGACCTGAAACCCTAATCATGGCATATCATGCTCCAGGCCACGAAAATTCAATTGGATGACCCAGAAAGCTTGTAAACCTTGTTCTAAGCATGAAAACAACAACAAAACACATTAACAATGCATGAATAACAGAATTCGATTTTGAAAAAAGTATGAACAAACCAAATCGTGATTTCGTGATTCTTGATGTTTTTGAGAGTTGTAAAAGTCTGGATTGATTCTAATGACCTCAAGGAATGCAATGGAAGGCTTGGAATTGGCTGAATCAAAGCAAAACTAGGGCTGCCAGTTTCTTCAAGTGCACGGTTTCTTTGAGTTTGAATAGGGTTTCTCCAGCCAATTTTTTCGTTCTCAATCATGTCCTATGCATTGTGTATTTATATTGGATGGAATTGGAGCTGATTTGAGGAGGAAATCATCATCAATCAATGCAAAACATATTTGATTTTGTACAAAATCAAATTTTCTCTTTTTTGATCAATTTCAATCAATTTCTTTCCAAATCCAATCAAATTTCGAAATTTGCTGGCTTTATTGGTTTTCTTGGATCTCAAGGAAGAGAGAAAAATCAAATTTGCAATTAATTTTGATTTTATACCTTATTTTTGAATTTAATTTGTATTTAAATGAATAAAATCCAAATTAAATAGAAAAATAAAATAAAAATTTGTGGCATTGGGCTTGGATATTCCTAATTGCATAAGGAACAAGTTTGGATGAAGAAAAAGTAAGCCCATTTGCAAAAGTTTTGATTTTTAGAAGCACCTCCCTTTTTGCACTTCTTCAAAATTGCCCAACTTGTGAAAGGTGTATCTTGCACAATTTTCCACATTTTTGAGTGTTCTTGGACTTTTTAGAAATCTATAAGAGTCCTCTAACCAGCATCTTTGGTTTCATCTCAATTGGAGTTTCCATGCTCAATATATCTTCAAAACAAAAAGTTTACATTTTGTTGACTTTGAAAAGGACACTTAATGTTATGATCCATACCTCTCAAATGAAGCATTTTTGAACATTCTTGTGAGACATGAAGTTGTAGAAATTGAATTTCCTTCTTAACAAGTGGTGGTGGAAAAATTTCTGAGAAAGTATGAAGAAGTCATGCTCAGTCAAAGTTTGGTTGACTTTTCACTAAGAAACCCTAATTTAGAAAGTTTGACTTTTGGGCAAATCTTGAGTTTTCTTGATGAATCATGATCAACCCTCGATCAAATGATGAATTTAACTTCAAAATGAGGATGTTGACCAAAAATTATGAAGTTTGACTGTATGTTGACCACAGTTGAGTTTTTGTCCAATATAACTGATTTTCAACCATCTGAGCAATTGCACGGAAACTTGACTTGTGAGGCTTGAAACTTGACATGGAGAATCTTTGAAGCATATGATGAGGCATGAAGACCATTGGAGATGTTGGGAGTCCATCTTGATCTGAGAAATTCCAAACCCTTGTTTGGGTTGATTGTCTAGGAGAGGGTTTGTTTGATCAACCTTTGAGGAATCCTTGAGTATGGATGTATGGAATGTCTTGAAAAAATGGAGGGCAAATTTTGGGGTATGACAATTACCAACCCATCACAAATTCCTTACCATCAAGACTTATCTTAGTCACAAACCAATAATTCACCACGGCTATTAGTATTCAACGAGATCCATATGCTAGTAGCGGACAAATCCCTAATAACCTTCTAACTTAAATTTCAACAAGTGTCCCAAAACAAATATGCAACATTCTACAAAATAATAAATCCCAAATCAGACATTCTTGGTTTATCCGCAATATCAACACACTAATCTCAACAACAGACAAAGTCTCTTTATAGATTGCACTCAAACTTGAATTGTCTTCCACAATTCCAATCCACTCGTCGTTAACATCTGCACCTATAAGGTTCCAAATGATCACAACAGCATCAACCTCTAACTCACAAGTCCGACAATTTTTCCTTATGAAATTCAAATCGTTCCAAGGTAGTAATACACTTTTCCAACTCTATGTCGAAATACTTCTTAAATCCAAAAATGAAGTATCACAATACGCCCCACAAGGTTATTCAGAACAAAACAAGACCAAAACCAAAGCATTCTCTAAACTCTCCACTGGCTCAACCAAATTCGCTTACCATCGCGAAGTCCAAATAGCGGCTCAACCATCTCGAGTCAAAATACCCACGAGTAATACCAACATGTAAAAAGATCTTCCATCAAACTCACAAAGTTAACCATCCAAAACAAAAGAACTTCTAACTCTGAAATACTTCTTGAGGTCTTCTACATGATACAAAATAAAACTCCATGGAACTGTCCAAAATATCACCGTCTAAGTCGCTTACTTAAGGCACTCTCGTCCAACAGTTCAAAATTCTATCTTTAGAATACTCGCCAGGACCATACACTATCCTAAAAGCATAGCCTAAGCATCTTCCACTCTCACACTAACCCATAGACAACCAGACTTCGCATCAATCTCACTAAACACATCAACTCCAAATGACTGATTCATCCAAATATCAATCCTCGGAAGTAGATACTTGTCCTCAATATCCCCTTTGTTACTCGCCTACAAACAACACACCAATTCGGGTAACTTTGACTCCTCTCGAACAACACAAGGGTAGCACCCCACGGTGACCCATTCGAATAAGTAACTCTGCTCAAACCAATCCGCAAGTTGATTCTTCAACTCTAATCCTGAAGCAAACGTCACTTAAGGATACTTCGAATCACAACTAATTCCAGAACTAAATCTATCAAAACTTCACTTCGCACTACTGTGGCAATCCCCTCACATCTTCATAACAGGCTTCGGAAGAATCACAACAAGAAGCTCGCTTCCCAAAATCTTGTTTCTCACCAAAAATCTAAATTCGCTCACAACTCAAGTAACCATGCACCACCTTATGCAAACACATCTGCTTCATACACTATTAAGTTGGCAAGACAAGTCTATCCCAACCAACACAATTCCCGACTACTATCAACAAGAGATTGAGGATAATCAGTCCCTCAATTTGTTAATAGACAGACGACAATCATGATGGTGACATAAACCATCTCTACCAACTACAACAGCGTCTTCAAACTTACACTTCAAGTTACCGAAGCGTAACACTGCTTGAGGCCCATCCTAAGCCACAAGCGCCACCAAGAAGTAAAACTTCTCCCCCACTTATTTCAAACTCACCTCTGCAGACAAACAATTTGAAACAAACAAGTACCGACAGTGTTTCACACACATGTCACATACAACAGGATTAAACACACTAACAACTTGGTCGACAGACCGACCTGCTCTGATACCACTAATGTAACACCCCAATTCTACCCAAAGTTTTATATGCAAAAATCAGAGTAATTTTAAAATTTCATAAATTAAATACTGAGGCGTTACACCATCAAAAACAACTCACTTTAAAACGGTTTACTTTAAAATATAAATTTCGGATACATAGCATCGTAGGAAAACATAAATTGATTCATAGAAATCAAAACATCTCCTTTATTAAACTTCCTCAATAAATCAGGTTTTTATGAATCATGGTTCTTATTCACAAAAGGAATAATAATAAAACAACAACAACAAGACGACATAAATATTTCCCCCCGAGTGCTACGTATCAGAGCGACACCGACTCGACTAACAGCAGCTATAGACTCCGTCTTCATAACGTGCACGTTACCAATATATAGGTAACGACGAAACAGGTGAGATACTCCAAAACATATAATTAAGGCATGATAAAATATATATCTATATATAGTGTCGAAATTATAAAGGGTATAGATTAATAAGTGTAATCCCAACACATAATCAAAACTCACTTACTTTACTCGTCATCCTAATGTGTATAATCTACACTACATCACCATAACCTCATCGGCATAAAACGTCGCAACAACACGTACCCCTCCGTCACCACGAAATCGTCACGAGCTAATACATCACTAATTAACACGGTAGTCTTAAACAACAACATCAACCAACAACATTAAATAATGCTAGTAATACAAGAAATATAACAAATCATCACAAATTGGCTAAAGCCCATCTTCGCTTTTGGCATAAAGCCCATCATCACAACATCATTACAAACATCATCACATCATATATCATCGCAATTCAATATCATCCATCAATCAACAAAAACCCGCGCCAACGCGCAACATAAACATAACCGACTCCATGAGACACGACTATGTTATGCATGTGGTACCCATCGCTTTGTCCGTACTTAGGGACACTTGGCATAAAGCCGATCTTCGCTCGGCATAAAAGCCATCATCGCTTGGCATAAAAGCCCTCTTCGCTTATGAAATGTATGTGACTCTACAATAAAACAACACAACACAAAAACAACATCTTCGCATCACTCAAATTGGCATAAAGCCCACATCGCCATAATTTATCCAAAACAAGATAAATATAACATCGCATCATAATTGTATTATGCAAACATCACTAATAAATTCATCAAAAGTCATGCATTCACAAATCGGAAGCATTTATTAACGACCTCAATTTAATCATCACATTGTACACCAACAAGTATTCTTTAATAAATACACCGTCGCAAAACTTACGTTTATTAACACCGTATCGTTATCAATTAATTCGCTAAATTCCGAAAACGGAAAAATAGTCAAACTCCTATAATCGTCGCGAAAACCATTCTTGATTACCGGCATAATTTATAAACATCAACTTCAAAATCGGATAGTTCATATATGCCTTAAAATGACTAAAACACTATCCGGGTCAATTTACCGTATTTTAGCCTATTTCGGGTCGTCCCGTAAAAACTCACAATTTCGAAAAAACTAACTTCACCACTACGTTCTACACAGCAAAATTAGCTAGCACGTCAATTTTCGTTGAATTCGGAGCAACGTGCTCCGTCGTCGAATTTACCGAAATCGGAAAATTGGAACATAATCGGGTTCTAAATTTAATCGGCTAACTTATACCCTAATTATATTTTATTAATACTACCTATTAGTATAAGAAATTGGGGAACTGATAAGAAGTAGAAACAAAATTATGCAGCAGGAAAGTTATGCAGAAAATAGAAAATTCATGTAAACAGCAAATTGGAAAAAACACAGAAAACACGTTCCCCCTCCAAGCTACAAGGGACGGACGTCCCAGCCCCCCAAAGGAGTGGAGGCGGACGCCCTAGAGGTGGGGGTGGTCGCCTCAAAGATGGGGGTGGGCGCCACCTTCACTACATATCATCTTCTCCATTTTTCTTGCACGCAGACAGTGAGAACATACAGTTTTCTTTCATTTTCTGTTTTCTTGTTTTCCATTATACTAAATATGTTTTTCTTTTCCATTCTTACTTCTATTTCTATTTATAAATCATACACTACACTACTAATAACATCACTCCATAATCTCTTCACTTAGTACAACTTTTCTAAATATTTTCTACAATCAACCAACTAAACCCTATAACCCAACTATCAAGTTTTTCTTCAATCCAAACTAATTCCACCAACCCTAACAACAAGAAATGGAATTCAAACCATCAAACACCCAACTCAAAACCTCAACACCAATTTTCAACTCCTATAAACATTCCAACAATGAACCAACAAAATCATAAAACTCTACTATCAATTTTTTCCCCAAATCCAACATATATCATCAAACCCTAACTATAATGAAATGGAAGAAATCAAACCCCTTACCTCTAGCTTGGAGATGATCCAAGGTGATGCTGCAAAGCCCAACCTCAAGCTTCCTCTCATGCTCCCTTGTTCAAGATCTTCCTCATCTTCTCCTCTTCTTCTTTCCAAAACCCTCTCTTTTCTCTCTAGGTTTCTATTTTGGTTTTTGTGTTTACAATGGAAAGAAAAGGAAAAGAAATTGGTTTTTATAACTTGTTTCCTACTAGTAAGCCAAGTCTCCATGTTTGGTTTTGGTATAATTGAATGGAAGGAAAATGAGGAGAAATTGTTCTAGTAATGGTATTTTCCTTATTTAGTAAGTCAAGGGTGAAAAACCAAATCTCATAAATTAATCCTCACACTCCTAACCAATTATATCATTAATATAATTAATTCAATTAATTTAAATAATTCAGGGGAATTAAAATATCGGATCCGAATAATATTTTACGGACGAGCAGACGTCGCCAGATAAATTAATAGATATATTAATTAATATAATTATTTTCGTCGCCAAAACAATCGTCAAACGGTAATTCAGAATATTAATATAATATAATATTAAATAAAAACGGGCGTTACAACTTGCCTATGAGCTATGATTCTTTTTAGTTTTGTTGAGATCTATAGTTTTCAAAGTGTTTGGGTCGACGTTATGACAACAATGATTTAGTTTAGTTTTACGACCTTCTCACCGCCTTGTTGGGCTTAAAATTTCTCAATTATGGTCCACTGCAATTTAGTTTTGTTAGTCTTGAAATAGGTTTTATGCTTAATTTGATTTCTCACATGAAGTTGATGGTATGAGACTCAATTTGGTTTGACACTCATTTAATTCGTCATTACTTAAGATTGTGAAAGATCCACACAAAATTTGTTTTTTGCTATTTGGTCTTGTATCTGTGAAATGGATTTACTGGATAATGTATGTGATTTGTGTGATTTTACTTCATTCTTTTATACCACTTTTAACGTAATTGCTATATGTATATAACGTTTGTAATCTCTTTTATTTTTATTTAATCTACTTGTGTTTTCGTTTATTTTTTTAAATTGAGACTACAATTTAGAGTGACGCCTATAATTTTTTAAATATAATGTTTGAATACTCACATGTTATTAATATTTAAGAAAATGATCTGGGTATTATGTTGTATTTGAGTTTTTACGAAATAGTCTTAAAACCAAAAGTTAAAACGAACCATTAATTTGTTATAAGTGTATTTTTATTGTAAATAGTATGATGAAAAATTACTATAACATTTAATTTTTTAGAATAGACAGAATTTAAATTTTTTTAAAATATATTATATTAAAAAGATATAGAAAAATTTATTTTATTTTATTTTTGTGATTAATCATAATTGTAAAGAAAATAAAAATATTGTTTTATAATAAGTTTTATGAAAATATATAAGAAATTGTTAGATTAATGAATTTTAGCAATTTTAAGATTCGAACCCGACTTCAAATATAGATTCAACATGTGGTTTTAATTTTTAGATTTATAAATGAGTTTTTAGAGGTGCCACATAGGAATATATATGATGTGGCACGTTGAAATGAAGTGGTGCTATAATATTTGAAGCATTAAGTTTGATAGATATAAATAGATGATGAGAAAGTTTTTTATTACCAACGAGATACTTCCACTCCTAACAAATTAAAAATCGAATTCAATCCTTCCAAAAGATTTTGAACCAAAAGCAAACAAATGAATACATGTGATAATATCGCTAAAACACCAAGGGAATTCATGTGGTATCGTTGTGATTTTTTTAATTAAAAATAAATGATATTCATTATTTTAAATTGATGGCGTATATTGTAGTAATATAAATTTAAAATCGCTAAATATAGAAAAGATAAATATGTAAACAAACTCACAACATCCATATTAATAACATAAAACGATAAATTTCATAAACCTAATGATATGACTATATATAAATGTTTGAAACATTCATGTCTTCATATTTGTAACGTTAATGAAACCAAGGTCATAGATCGAAACAATAATTTCAACCTGAGACAAATGGACATTGCACAAAGACGGAAAAACAAAATATATTGCACAGAGACGAGAAATCAATATACCACACACAAAAGTCGAGAAATAAAACAAACAACGCCACACTAAAATTATGAAATCACAAAAAAAATACTAAATATATGTGAAAAACACTACTTAACTAATAGATAATCAAAACTGATTTTGAGGGGTGATGTTGGATCAAAATCGATCCTATATCACCCATCTCTAAGAGATAAATACGAAGAAGAAAAGTGACGATGGCTAAGGCTAAAGTGATTGTGGTATCGTTGTGATGAGAGTTGCTCATTTAGGGAATTGGTGCGCATCTATAAGGTCTAAAATTTTTAAATTGGTATTAATTTAATCTAATTTTTAATTAAAATTATGCACAAAAATTTAGGGTGTTACATTGTGGTATCATAGCAAGTCGGTCGGTCCGACCAAGTGGTCGAGTCTGTAGTGTGTGACAATTGAATACTATTGAGATAGTTTATCCTAACCATTGTTATTATTATTGGTGTGAACATAAAATGTATAGAAGGAACGATGTTGTGATTGTTGTTTCTTTGTGAGTTCTTTTTCAGTATGCGAATTAGCCTAACGTGTAACATCCTAATTTTATCCGAATAATTTTAGATAAAAATTAGAGTAATTTAAAAACTTCACCCAAATTAAAATTACCCTAATTATAATTAAAATTAGAGTAATTTAAAAATTAGAAATACCCTAATTTTGCAACGCGTTTTCACAAAGCTGGGATTGATTTTGGTGAGATTCGAGTCCGGATCTATGATACGTGTGCGATTCCGTTCAAGATGACTTCTTATAGTTTCGTTTACGTATGAGTCACCCAAATCCGGTGATAGAAATCGGTCAGGGAATACGATCGAAAAGTGCACGGTTCTGGTAATGTTTCTACCGTGCCCTAGGCGTGTCTATAAGTCATCGGTTGATGCTAAGTCTCTTTTTAAATAATCAGATCATCATATCTTAATTTTATCTAATCTCTTTTTGATAATAAGATAATAGATGTTAGTGTTATATTGGCTAGAAATTAATTAGTTTTTTTATTATCCATTTAAATGAATGTGGCCTGATTGATAGAAGTATGTAGCATGTACATGAAATAAACGTGACAAATTATTATGCCAATAAAAATAGTTTATGAATATGTTTGGATAAAGAAAAAAGGCTTAGTGCATTCTGGATTCGGGCCTAGAGAAATATGTTGTTCACACCGTTTGATTAGGCCCAATATGGCGCTAGTTCAACATAGTTTAGTTAAAAACTGAAATTCATAATTACACCCCGTTATATTGTATGCATGTAAACATGACACATGTTGAATTTTGCTTTTGAAATCGATTTTTTTGACTTATAAAAAACACAAATAATTAGATTCATGACTATTTAATGTCTTAGGATATTTTTAATATTTTTTGTGAATTTTTGATAATTGATTTTCATTAGTTTTAATTGATTCTTGATAATAAGTTTAGAAGCGATTTGTTCGTGATATCTTGCACATTTCGATGTGGTTTTGATCGTTCTCGATAATAAAATATGAATAAATAGATTCTGACCCTATAGGCGCTTAGGGATTTTGCCATGTTTTTTGGAATTTTTGTAATTAAATTTCAATCCTTTTTTAATTGTTTTTTATAACATGTTTAGAGACGATTTTTCCTTGATACCTCGCATTTCTGTGCGATTTTTGATCGTTTCTTAACAATAAAAATTCCTTAAAAATAAAATTCTGATTCTATGAGGTGTGAGGTCCTTAGGAATTTTCTCATATTTTTTAGATATCTCTAGGTCTTTGTCCAATTTGTTTCCTTCGTCTCACACGAGGATGTATAATTGCTTGCTATTTCACCTAGTTAGGAATCAATTTTTTTGTATATGATCCCTAATACTTGTTATAACCCTCAACTAACTTCTTAATTAACATTTTTGACATGTTTAGGTAGTGCTTACCTTAATTTAGAATCCATAATCAAGTCCTATGGTTAGTGTATCATGACATTTAACCCTTAGAGCGACGATTGATCGTTTTGACTTAGTTTTGCGTATGAATTTGTTTTAACCATGATATTTCTTATACATTTTGCTTGAGATCATTGAATATGAGTTAGATACTGACTTGTAAAGTTCTATACCTAGTTTAACATAATACAAACTTAACTTCCAAGTTTCTATTACGTTGTGTTGTTTAAAGGCATGTTCCTCCTTTGTCATTTGAATTGACTTATTTTTGGAGTATGATATTGTGTTTCTTAGAAAATTTAGGAAATTTATTATAATTTAAGTGTAGTTAAATGTAACCATTTCTTAGCGTCGTAAGTAGAGCTTTAAAGCTACCCCTTAGCGGTACAATTCTTAGGAACTAGTTTGATACTTGTATAATTCTTCTAGGATCCTCTTGCATGATTAAGTTGCAATATTTTCCTCTAATTTAGAGATATGTTTAGATAAACTTTAGAATACGTAAATGCGGCCCCCTATTTGGAGGTTACACTTCATGCCCCGATTTCTTTATGAATAAGGCATTTTAGGTCATTTTAGTGTAGATTTTTAGTTTCCAATTTCTCTTGATCTCTAGTTATGTTTAGAATTTCATTTGAGGACTATTGTGATAGATTTAGTTTTGTTTTGATATCGTTCATGGGGTATTTTGCATTTGCGTGGCATCCCGATTTTCCATTCTTATATTGTTATACATGTTCACATTCCATTTCTTTGCATTTGGATCATATTTTGACTTGCGATGTGAGTATGTAACTATATTCTCGCCTCTTTCTTATTTTATGTTTGTTGACTTGTGAAAAGTACATTGAGAATAATTTGGTTAGTTCGTAATCTTGGTACACTAACATAAAACTTCAATGGTGGTTTTGCTTGCCCTTTAGATGCATTTGGCTTTGTGTTATCTCATATTCGAAACACATATTCTTCTTTTATGCGGATATGTACCTTTGTGCATGTGTTCTGATTGTAGAGAGGATATGTCCTCTACATGTACATATTACATAATATCAATTTGTGGATTATATTGATCGAGCTATTTCTGACTATTGTTTTGTTGATGTCAGATTACTCAAAGTTTTCTAGAGTAGTTACGCTTTGCTTGCTTGCTAGAGATTGATATCTGTTTGGTATTATACTGCTTTTGGTTTATCTTTCAGCATTTACTTCTCTCTATAGATCATGAGAAGTAGGGGCCTTTACCTCTTTCTTTTTCCATGATAAGTAGGAATATATATATGCATAATGGGGGTCTCTGTTGCTGGTCATGTCAGGAACCCCTCAGGTTAATTTAAAGACCAGTTTAGGGAAATTCCGCATTTGTGTGCTACTTGTGTTTGGTGGGTTTAAAACCCTACCATTGTAGTAGGTATTCTGCAGGCGTGTTTATATTTTTGCTAAAGACCTCAATCAAGGCACCTTTACCCCCTCCCTTAGTGAAGTCTTAAATGGAAGGAAATTGGAAAGGGTTTGCAATCATCTCCCGCACTTCCATTTGTCTCATCCCTAGCTCGCGCGCATCGCGATGCTTCCTTGTTATAGAGTCTTCTAGTGGGTAAGGGTCCGTCTTTCTTACCCTCCATGCTTTGTTTGGATATTTCGCAAGCCCGCACTGACACTCTCATTATACACTATGCCAAATAAGGGCATAGACAGCGCTTTTTTAGGGCTTTAAGCGCTAAAACGCTCATTGCTAAAGGTATACACAGCGCTTATGTAATTTGGAAAGCGCTGCTATAGGTACCCCATTTAGCAGCGTTTTTCATTAAAAAGCGTTGCTAAAGGTACCCCCTTTAGCAGCGCCTACACTTTAGACAACGCTTTTAATGTTGAAATTTAGGCGGTAGCTTTTAAAAGCGCTGTCCATTCTAGCAGTTTTTCCTTCTTTTTTTAATATATTTTCTTTTCAATCACTTTAGACAGTAGCTTTTAAAAAGCATCTATTCTAGCGGTAGCTTTTCTTATTTTTTCAATCACTTTAGAGCTTCTCATTAAAAGCGTTGTCTATTCCCCTAGCGGTAGCTTTTCTATTTTCTTTTTAATAGAATTTTTTTTCTTCATTTAATATAATATCTCACCATTTTTGCAACTGAATTTATAGCTTCAACATAACATTTTAAACTACAATATGCATCAATATACAACAATGAAACAATATGATAACAACATCAATTTACGTCAATATACATCTCAATCCTTTTTGCACAATATACACAACAACAACATTAATTTATACAACAATGAAACAAAATCAAAATTTCTTTACAAAATAACTCTATCTTCTACATCGATCTGCACCTATATTACCTGAAACAAAAGCAAAAAATCGAAATTCATACAAGTTACCAAATAACAACAAAAACAACACAACTATAACGACATATATTATACTCAAAACTCAAAGTTATACCTGCTTATAATAAAACTCTCAACTCCATAACAAATTGGCACCAATCCTCCATAAGTGCATCCAATTGATCTTTTGAGTAACAAGCACACTTGAATTCATCAAAGTACTACATAATAATATAAAATAGTATGATTTAATTAAAATACTAAGTCATTTTATGAGAAATATTAAAATAATTCCTAAGTTAGAAATTCATACCGTGGATGGAATCTCTAATCGGTCCAAAAGAATAGTTTCTTTCATAAACCTCAACATAAAATAACCACAATCTACACCATTGCATTGACGAGGACACTACACATGGAAAGAAAATACGGATATACATTAGTATATACAACAACTTGTTTATCAAGTATCATCGCTATATTATCAAAATTGGGAAAATCTATACCTCCACTTTGATCCAAGAAATATTGTTGACTCTACTCCGTGGTACTTGAATACCTCTTTGTGCTCGAAAACTTTGTAGAACGCTATAATAAAATAATAACGAATATTTAGAACTATCGCACATAAATAATTAAATATACACAGGAATATTTTAGAACAATCTCACTTACGTGTCAATCGTCTTCTTCATATCTGGGTATGTTGTCGAATCATTGCCCAATGAATCCAGATAATATACAATTTCTCTCAAAGGATTAATTGCAACCAATAACCGGTGTCCTTTGGAATATTAAACAAAGGTTAGATGGAAATTTTCTACACAGCGTTAAAAATGAAAAATTATAATAGAGAAATTTAGAATGAAAATCTTACTTGTTGCCGTATTATATGGTAAAAGAACAATGTTTACGTATCTTTTATGGCCATAAATAAGCGAGTACATATGCTATTACTTCATCGGTTTTGAGATGATTGACCTGCGTGGACAACGTTGGGATTTATGAAAGCGAATCTAGACTCCAATCCGCGGACGAATCAACTTGTCACACAGAAACCTTAAATAAAAACATCATTAACATTAATTATTCATTAAAATGAGTAAATAAATTCTGCAATTAATTAAACAAATTTGGTTGGAGTATACGATGTATGTATCAATAACGACCATGCCTAATGTCAAGTGTCCAAAACTTGGTCCAAATCCTCCATACCAATTCTTTGTCATGCCATGAGAACCATAAATCCCTTCATCCGGTACAAGAGAAGTACCACCTTGCGGAATAGTTGTGAAGCTTATAAATGTCGAAGGCACGACCTATCTTGTGAAGTAGTTTTATTTCTAGCAGGTCCTCTTAGCAACACTCTTTATTTACGTGGGAATGTTGCTAATTACGAACTCTTTACCCTACTTACGACGATCTCTTTGGCGGGAATAATCTAAATATCATAAAATTAGAGTGGTCAAGTATGGGATGACAAATTAACATTATCTAAGCATAAATATCATATAATTATGTTGTACTTGTTTTGTGATGCCAGACTCCATTGGCCGTGTAATCCCTTTATCTTTTGGTTTGGATTTTGTGGAGTCTAACATTACCATGAAAAAAAATGTAAGTAAAACAAACGTAAAAAATTTGAGTACTAAAAGGTTCATAGCGGTTTTAATTATACCTCATCATCTATGCGGACGAGTCTTGACGGCCATGCAACAAACGCTTCTATTGCCTCTCCCACCAATGTTGCATCCGAAACTTCATCTGGGATTGGTAATAACGCACCCTCCTCTAAGGCAATATCAATTGACACTTTCAAATATCCGAAGGGGCGGTTTATGATGAAGTACTTCTCCACAGTGTTATGGACTTTTCCTTGCCAACCATGCGATAAGTTGGTGTCTCTAAAGAGTTGACAAGGTGAAATGCCTAAAATCAATAATAAATATGACATCGTTAATGTGTATATAGCAGATTTGTCTTTGGGTTGTTCTTTTTCAAGGAGCTTGGAGTAACCCCATATCCTTTACCCCTCACCCGACCAGAATACTCACGAACATCTAATGCTCGACTAAGTATGCTCCTGCAATCATCCGGTGGAGATGTAGACTCTGACAGAATCTCCTGAAATGCATATGAATATTGGAAAAAACATGAATATTATATGTTAATAAAATTTTGATTTAATTAGAATTAATGTTATACTTACGCATTTTGCAAAAATTTCTTGTACTTCTTCTTTAAGAACTCCATCCTTACCCACACGGGCAACCTTCCACAAAACATGCTCCGGAAGAGATGTTTCAGAACTATTCTCCTCTTTTAACTACACATTAACACAAAAAACAAGCTCAGTTGTAACTCTTGATGAACAAGTATAAAACTTTGATTGTGCTCTCGTACTATCCAATTTTCATTTCTACTTTGATTCTCACCTCGGAGTATAGCCTTGTGCGTTTCAACAAACGGCTCAACCTCATTGTCATTATGCAGAACATACAAATGCACTTGATCCCCGTTCATCCCTTGATACTGTCACAATTTCATTTCCAATTAATTTTTTACCTTCTTTTTTTCCGAATAAAATGAGATTTGGGGAGTCCAATGGATTGCACATTGGACAAAAATTCAGTACAAAACTCAACCGCTTCTTCAACAACATATCGCTCAACGATACAACCCTCTGAACGACTTCGGTTTTTCACGTACCCTTATAATATTTTCATGTAACGTTCAACAGGGTACATCCATCTCATATAACCTGGTCCACACAATTGTGTCTCTTTCACAAGATGAACAACAAGATGTACCATAATGTCAAAAAATGATGGAGGAAAATACATTTTAAGGTCACACAAAGTAATAACGATTTCTTTTTGTAGTACTGGTAAGATCTCAGGATCGATCACCTTACTACAAATTGACCTGAAGAAAAAACACAATTTAGTTATAGCGCTTCTTACTTTTTCTGGGAAAATAGAACGTATACCTATTGGTAGAAAATGTTCCATTATGACATGGCAATCATGTGTCTTCAAACTCTTTAACTTGAGGTCTTTCATGGACACGAGTCTTCTAATGTCTGAGGAGTAACCTTCTGGAACTTTAACTTCACTCAAAAACATACACAATATTTTCTTTTCCTTCCTAGATAGAGTATAAGCAGCAGGTGGTAGATATGTGCGTCTTCCTTTCTTCACGGGTCCTAATTCAGTTCTTATTCCCATCTCTCCCATGTCCTTCCTTGCTTTAAGGCCATCTTTAGACTTTCCTTTTATATTGAGTAACGTACCAATAACACTTTCAAATATATATTTTTTAATATGCATAACATCAAGAAAATGTCTTACGTACAAAGATTTCCAATATGGCAATTCAAAAAAAATTGACCTTTACTTCCACCCACCTGTGACAACTTTATGTGCAAAGGTTTGCCAGCGAATACTCACATCTTTCACCTTTTCAAAATTTGATCACTGTCGATCAGTAGACTCTAAGTTGTTCGGTATCTCCATTGAGCGCTTTTCTCCATCCACGATCTTGATGTTTAGAAGTTAAGAATCTCGATGACCGAGAAAGACATTCTTCGACAAAGTTTCAATCGCATGGTATCGGTTCCATCTTCCCAGACAAGACACGCTTTTTCACCTTTAATGTTATACCCGGATAAATTTCCATATGCTGGAAAATCGTTAATTGTGCCAAACAACATCGCCCTCAAATTGAAATTTTCTTTCCTATATCCATCATAAACCTCCACTCTGTTCTAAATCATAAGAATCACGGGCCATGTGGAATGTGAGATACTTTGAAGACCATGCGGGTTCATTCCATCCGTAGATAATGTCAAGCGAAGGTTTCTTGTTTCTCCTCCAAAATCAGGATAATCATTATCGATTTTCTTCCACTGGGGTGCATCTGCCGGATGTCGAAACTTTCCATCGATAATTCTTTCATCTGCATGCCAAGTCAAGTGTCTAGCATCGGTTTCACTACGAAAAATGCGTCTAAATCTCGGAATAATAGGAAAATACCATAAGACTTTCGCTGGAGATAATTTTTTCTTATATCGAGATAAACCGCACTTAGGGCATTCATTCAACGATGCATATTCGTTTCGAAACAAAATGCAATCATTTAGACATGCATGTATCTTTTCATAGCTCATGCCAATAGAGCACAACATTTTTTTGGCCTCGTAGGTTCGATTAGTGTAGCGCCTCGAAAAATTTACAAATCTCGGTACAATGAAGTCTCCATCGAGTATTTATTTATTCCAAAAGGAATGGGAAAATATCGAGTAAAACCCACGATCAAAGGATAAGATGGTTTACGAGACCAAGAGATGGATTCGAGAGTCGGTTATGCAAGGGGAAGGTATTAGCACCCCTCACATCCATCGTACTCGATGGGACCCATTTAGTTCATGTGTGTGTTCAAGTGCTAATGATAATTGCTATCTTATAAGTAATGATCGAGAAAGGAGAAGGAAGAAGGTTTTTGTTTTATATTATTTTGAGTTTGCCACGGTTTCAAAACCTTGTGCCTACGTATTCCCTCGTGCAATGGGAAAGTCAAAACTCCGTAGTTCTTCTTGAAAAATGAAAAAAGTGTTTGTTGATTTGATTTTAGAAGAGAGTGATGTGCAAGGGCACAGAAAAAATATTTGAATGAGTTTGGGTTGATTTTATAGGACACAAGTGTTTGTATGTCAAAAGTAGATACTTGGGATTCGCATACTTAGAGCGAGAAAAGGTAGATACCTTGACTCCCTCATTTAGTCCTTTTCTTAAAAAAATGAGATATCTTTAAAGTATTTTGTCAGGTTATGATTCATCAATGTAAGTCAGATGACTTATTCTTGATTAAATCTCGAGAGAAATGAGCGGATGTCTATTCCTACCATTCAACCCTTGTTTATTTGGGAAAAGAAATTTTCGAAAAAAAGTCACTCGAAGTTGGATCGAGGTTTGGAACTTTGATTATGAAAGTGTTTTGAGCGGGTTATGATCAATCAATATAAGTCAGGTGACTTATTCTTGATTAAATCTCGGGGAATAGCGGATGTCTATTCCTACCATCGACCCTTGAAGAAAGTTGATTCGGTATATGGACCAAGATCGAGGTTTGATTGATTCGAGATAAGTGTACGATTATGAATAAGCAAGCGAGGAAAAGAGAATTATAACGGACCATTCGGACATATGAAAATTAATATAGATCGAGGAACAATTAACTTACTCATGTAAATTTATTAAAAATGAAATTTAGTAATTTAAATAATCAGATTAAATTAATATGTGAAGTAAAGTGATTTAAATATAGTATGAGGTGTACTTAAATAAATAAATAAAAAACAATAAAAATCAATTAAATTTTTGTTTTAAAAAAAATAAAATGAATATAAACATAAAATATGCATGGGTTCGGGAGAGAACCGATCGGATCATTAGGTCGGACCGGTTCAACGGATCAAGCCCTCACGAAACAAACAAACAAACCGGGTAGTTTGTGTTTGGAACCCTAGTCCCAAATCGATTCAAGCTTCCCTTCGAGACACACAAACACGAACAACCATGGATTACGGAGATTAGAACAAGGGTCGTGACGGAGGAAGTATGTATAGAGTGAGAGGTTCGGGAGATGGAGTTAGCGAGATGGCAAGGGGCGAGGGTTGTTGGACGGAATCGATGGAGGATTCAGTGGGAGTTTGGTGATGAAGGGATACAGTAGGTTTCTGGAAGGTGGTGTGAGTGATTGCAGGGAGAATCAGTAGCTGTTATGGCGATTTTCGGTGATTTGGGATTGTTGAGAGAAATAAGAGGTTACGGATGAAGATTGAAGATTCGGAGAGGTAGTTTATGGAGGAAAGCGTGAGATAGCAGGTGAGAATGATGAAGATGGTGGTGTTTTGAAGGTGGACGGTGAGAAGGAATGAGTGTGTATAGAGGTGTGAAGGGGTAGCGGCGATTGGTGTTACAGCGGAAGGAAGGTTGCAGGGAGGTTTAAACCGAGGCAAGGCATTTGGGGTTTGTTGAAGGAGACTGCTGAGGTTGAGCGACGGGTGTGGAGCGATTGAGAGAAGGCGGCTTGAAAATGTAAGGAGCGGAAGGCGTATGGTTGTCACGGAGAACGAACTACTTGAATCTGGATGCTTCACGACATCAACGAAACGGCGTGGTGGTTTATGGATCATTTCCGAGTATTCAATCGGTGAGATTTGGATATATGTTTTTATGACTTTCATTTTCTGAGACATTAAGTTTCTAAACATTGAACGTTTCTTGTTTCTGTCTTGCGAGAAAAATGAAAGGGATAAGGATGTGCATACTGGATTGACGTAACACCTCGACTCTATGGAGTACTGATTCAAAATCAGTTTCTCCTTGAGCTTCTCATCGGCATTACCATAGATTTCGAATAAAGGTTCAAGCTGACCGAAAGATATATCAGGTAACATAAAAACTGTCAAGTATTTGTCTGTTTGATTCACTTTAACAGAAAAACTTATTTATGACACAGGGTATACAAGAAGCAAAAATACCTCAGCTCTATGGGAAACTAACCAAGAGTTAGTTCCTCCTTTGAGCTGGTCATCGGTATTATACACATCTTAAATTCAAGACATTCAAACCGGCAAAAAAAAGTATATCAGGTAATACAAAGAAAATTTCAAACAAACTGTTTCATATTTAATCTGTATTTTGGTAGTATATATGATTAGTCATGAAATGTGGTGCAGGATAACTAAACTGAAACGTTCAACAGGATATGTTAGAGCTCAGAGGCAGAGTGCAGGGAAAGAAGAGTGTGACTATGTTACCTGAAAGAGCTGTGGCTGCTGGTATGGTAAGTTTTCTTCTCCTCTACTTTCTGGACTGAATGAAATAGGTATAAGTGGTTTAGCTCTTTCTACTTCAAATTTCAGTGTGAAATTTGAAGAAGAAATTAGGGTTGAGAGCTTTGAGTGAAAAGTGTTTTAGGGAGGAATTTTTGCAGAGTTTTGCTAGGCTGAGAGTTGCTGCCCAATGAGAGAAACCATGTCTATTTTTATAGAGTGTAGGGTTGGGCCTAGGTTAGGGTGGAATTCTGCGAGTTGGTTAGAGTGGAGGAGGGCATCTTGGTGCGGCGGTAGTGGAAAAGAATTCAAAATAAAGCATGATGTACTACTTTGCTTTTCATGAAATTTTAAAGCTGGTGTGGCGATGTAGGTTGTGGTAAAAAATGCTAGCAAACATGCCCTTAGATGTGATTATGGATGGCTAGGATTAGAGTGGATTTGTGAGCTGTAAAATGAGCTATCAATAGGACAAAAAACAGTAAAGGTGGAAATTACGAATTTTAATCATGGTAAAAGCGTCTGATGGTCCCCCTAGCTTGCACATTATTTACAACAACATATTCTGTTTCAAATAAATAAAATGTTGTATTGCCTTTCTTGCATTTGAAGTTTCCTTTTTCTTAAAACAAAAACAAACTACATTTTCTCAACGCTGTCCCTATGATTTATGTTCTTGTAGTTCTCGTGGTTTGTCTTTCTTGCAACAGGTGGCTTGTGAAAAATCTAAGAATAGCAGAATGTTTATGAAGATACTTGAGCCATGTGTAGAAGATCTGAAATTCTCGATTTCTCAAATTACATATCGTGACCGGTTGCTTGAGATGGACCGCTCTGCATTCGCATCAGAATCCTGCAGCTGGTGTTGCTTTTCATTCCAATATGTGGTAAAATCTGTAGTCGTTTTTTCTCTAATTTTCCTCTGAATATTCTTATCATGAAACGGATGGCAGAATCGGCTTCTTGGAAATTTGGACATAAGTTCTTTAGACATGGAATGGCGCAGTATGCTTCCCTTTTACGTCTTTGATTTGGATTTGCATTGCAGGAGCGTTGAAACGGTTTGTGAATGGCTGCTTGTATTGCCACTGAACCGTATGCACCGGCTGGAGAGTATTATATTACCATGGGCTTGCAACGTGGGCTGCTTGTTATCGCTCTTTAGATTGTAACGGTGAGTGGTGAACTTGCTGCGTTATATCTCGACAGATTTGTTTCATGCATAAATCGCCGAGTACACGTTAACTTATCAGAGCGATGTCATTTGATAACGCAAGGCGCGGTGTAAAATTCGGTCTTTTTGTCACTTACAAAGAACATGAAAATTGATTTGTTGTTAGTGTATGCAAGTTCCTTGCATTATGTCCTTGATGGCTGCAACTTAAAGCAAATTCAAACGGCTAAAGCATCCAGCCATGGTGAAAAGCAAGCAGATCTGTGGCACCTCCAGCTTGGCAAAATGGAAGGAAATTTCATCATCCTGTTTTCTTTGTATTAGGCCATGGGCTTCCTTAATACTTCAAAGCTTCTTTCTTTTATTTTAAAGCTTCTTTTATTTTAAAAGCTGACTTGTTGTAATAGAACCAATTAATCCAAATGGAACTTGAGGATACATTCGAATTATTTGGTACTGTATTCATCCTTTCTTTTAATATAGCTCAAAATGTAATTTGATCTGAACAATATCATTGGGCTTGTAGTAATATTACAACATCTTCCAATTCCCTTAGAACTTATTTGCATTGGGATTGCTTCACATATGCACAGTGAAGTCATGTTAGTTTCAAGACTTGAATCTTAAAGGAATTGAATCCATTTCAAATACAAATTTGGCTCAAGTGCATTAAACTTGATAGTTTCTTTTAGAAATTGAATCAAAATCAAACATTACTTCAAAGAAAAATTCCATTGTAAAATACAAATGAGAAAATTTGATTATGGCTTTGTTAACTTTTGCGAATGTTCTTCCACTTATGAAATTAAACTTAATGTACGAATCTACATGTTCTTCTTCAAATTCCAATCCTCAATTACCAAACATCTAACGTTGCATCCCATAAAACCCTTGATCACAAATGAGACTTACGGCGGGTGGTTAACCTTCCACAACGAGAAACCATCAAGTTGACCATGAAATTCACACCTTGATTTTGATCCACCATAAAGATAATGCATGTATGCGATTTGTATTAGGGCTAACGGTTATGCTCCATATGACGGATGAAAAATAAAATAGAAAGTGAGGCAAAGTTTGGGGTGTGACAATTAGGAAGAACATTATCCTCGGAAGCATATCTCTCAAAAGGGCTAATAACTTTGTGAAATTTTATCGACCATCCGTTGCGCCTTTAAGTTGTACAATTTTAATACATGAGACAATCTTGTGAATTTGGGACAATCTTTATACAACGGTTTCTCCGCGCCTACCAACCTCTCAAACATTTTGGACAATCCACGAAGATCTTCTTCAAGTGTACGCAATCTCTTGACTCGATCATAATCATATGTATCCGTGGCATTGTAAATGCGAAACATAGGTCGCACTACTTTTCACCCCCGGTTCAACATTCTCGATGCTTTTCTCACCATGAAATATCCAACACATATAACTTCGATCAATTCCACGCATCGGTAAATGCGATTTCAATCCATCTGCGTCAACCCGACCCTCATAACAACAACCCAAGCAAGGACATTTCATTCTATTCGGGTCTTCAGCGTGTTCAACAGCAAACTTAACGAACTCTAATACCCCATTCTCGTACTCTTTTGACAATCATTCGGCACACATCCATTTTTTATCCATGGTTTTAACTATTACGTATGTTAAACAAAAACACTAATTAGGAAAATCAATTATGAACTAATAAAATCAAAGTGTTACTTGACTATGAAATTCAAATTCAAATTCAAATTACAAAGCATAAAGCAATTTTGCGTTATGCTAAAAGCAAAATGTTCACTTTTGGTTAGTTAGTTAATTACTGCTTTATTAACCATACAAATAGGCCTCTCTTTGTATGTAATCCAATTTCATTCTAATAGTACTTATTCCCACTCTAGTGTTAGTGTTGCACTTGAAGTTGGACTAGGATTAGCCAATTCTAGACAAACAGTTTCTAAATGGGGACCTAATTACTCTTTAAAGGAAAACTTAATATTCTAGTAAGAGTTTATCATTCAAATCAGATTTTAAAAATAATGAATAATTCATTCTTTAACTATTTATATTTATTAAAATATTTGATGAGTAAATTTCTCAAATTGTTATGTAAATAATACTCTTGATATTTACTCATTTGTCCCAAATTTGTCAAACCCTTTGATTCTACTTGCTATCATTGTACATAACTATCCTAACATGTTTCTCTTTGCACATAATTAACATATTGTAACTAAGTTACTGACGACATAAATTGATTAGTAAGTTAAAGCGACATAAATTAACTAAGTTCTCACATTTGATTTTTCCATTGATTCTTCATCCACACACGATAAGCAAACTCCTGTATGCATTAAACCTCAACTGGAACCATCAGTTCAAGTTGTCTAACTTCTTGTTTTTGCTCAATTTTGTGTGTGCATATAAAACCAGTTTTAAGTTCTTTCAGTGTTATGTTTTTTATCTTGTCAAAACCTAAATAGCACTAAGTTATTACCTATTGTTTAGAACAAACAAAATCATCAATTTTATCATCTAATAGAACAAACAACAATGTTATTACCTACTGAAGCAAAACTCACAGAATCCTATGATAATGTTTGATAACAAAACTCACAAAACCCAGAATATCTCAACACATAAATCACCTACATTCAACTAAACACTCTAGTCACGATGCACACCAAAAGCAACAATTACAGAAGCACAGGCTTTAATGATAGGAACACTTACTTGGATTGAAAAAATGAATTAGCAGTGGGCGAAGATTGAAGGTGATCTTTGCTAGGCGTTTGGAGTTACAACGGAGGAGGCTGGTGTTGGTGATTGTCTTGATTGATCGGGGGTAATGGTGAGAGGACAACGAAGGGATGAGCGGTGGATGGAGGCGGTTAACGATTGATGGTAACAATGAAGATGAAGCGGTTGAGATGAGGTTTGAGAGATAGCGGAACAAAGGGAGTAAGGGAGTGAGGCAGGGGAGTTTGGGAGGAGAGTGTTGAGAGGATGAAGAGCTTGAATGGGAGGAGCGAATGGAGAAGAAGATGAACAAAGAATCGGTGGGTTTCGTTTTTGTTTGGAAATCGATTGTAAATTTAGGGTTTAGAAAATATTTAACTAACCAAAGCTTTAAACACCTTTAGCGGTAGCTTTTAGAGTTACACAAAGGCAGCTTTTGAGCGTTGCAAAGGTATTACCTTTAGCGGGCTTTAAACACCCCTAGCGGTTTTAGAGTTACACCTTTAGCGGCGCTTTTAGAAGCGTTGTCTAAGCATACCCTTCTTGACTTTTATTAATTTTTAATTTTTAATTTTTCTAAAACCCTATAGCGGTAACTTAGGGAAAAAAGCGCCTTTGATAAGGCCTATAGCGCGCTTTTAATAGCGATAAGCTGTCTAAAGTATTTAATTTTTTTGGATACCTATAGCGGTAGCTTTGGCATAGCGGTGTCTATGTAGTCTTGTAAAACTCGTTTTTGGCGTAGTGATATCATGTACTATTCCCACTTGGTAATTCAATACCAAGGCGTGGACATTAAATCCAACCACGGCGCTTTTTGTTTCAAATAAAGCTTCTCATGTTCTCCTTCCTCTCCGCATATGATTGTGCGTTGTATTGTTTGTGTGCTTATACCAAAGCACTTGTGTGTTTTTTACCTTTTGTCATCTTTGACTCTACCTTAGGTAGTGATTCGAGATAGAGATAGATTTAGGTTGTAAACCTTTGATATGTTCCCTTAGGATTCCCTCGAATTTGTCTTAGATAGAGATTTGAGGTAGACATTAGAATTGTCATCCATGCATCCTAACTTAGTTAGAAGCTCCACTTATCCTTAACCTTAGGATCAATCATTGTATGATAACATTAGGGTATAACTAGTTAGTTTCCCTTGATAGTTTTCTTCTTTCTTTTGCATACTTGCATTAAAACTAAAACTTCCTTCTTTTTCTTTTCAAAATCAAAACACTTAATAATGCTTCAAACACTTTCTTCAAGATAAAATCAACAAACCAATTGGAATTATTTTTCGCCTTTATGGCTTGTCAATCAAACTTTTCAAAATAATGTTTTAATTCCTTTATGTGCTGACGTGTAATTCTCCAAAGGTCAGGTTGCGGTAGGAGGTGAACTTAACACCATTCTATCAAAAAACACAAAATTCGCCAAAACATGTGAGACGAACTACAACACTCTAAATTTCCTATTTGAATGAAAAGATAAGTGGATTCGGTAGAGTACTACAGACGTGTGGGGTGCTAATACTTTCCCCTCGCGTAATTGACTCCCTTACCCGATCACTTGGTCGTAGGACTGTGGTTTATCCCATTCAGGTTTACTCGATGTTTACCTTCATCCTTAGTTGAGATAAAAGATGTTTGATGGCAACTTCATTGATATTCTATCAGATGAATTTGTCCAACTCCTTCACTTTCTTCATTATTTTCTAATATAAATGACCATGACATAGAGAAGTCATTCTCTTCTCTTCAATAAAATTCAACTGGTCAAACCGATTCTGAACCCACTCATTTTGACATCTCGGCTTCCATTATCACCGCAAAGAAGGAATCTCAATGAAACAACCGGTCGAAAATCATCTTATGATAGGATATATCAATGAAGTCGCCATCAAATGTTTTTATCCGCCAAGAGGAAAGGTAAACATCGAGTAAACACGAGAGGTAGAAATCACGGTCATGCGAGAGATCGAGTAAGGAAGTTTGTTCATGAGAAGGTATTAGCACCCACGTCCGTAGTACTCAATGGTATCCTCTTTTACTTTCCATCTAATGGGTTTAAAGGTATAACTATATCTCTATATGAGGTATAATTCATGCAAGAAGAAATGAAGAATAAAGAAAGAAAGAAAGAAAAAAAGAAAGCAGCGGAAAAGAAGAAAATATTTACAAAGGTTGCTTGATCAAGCCCCGCTATAGGATGCCTACGTATTCCCTCGTACAATGGGAAAGTCGGAGCGCCCTAGTTCGGCTCACATATTTTGGTTTGTTTGTGTTTTTTAGTTTAGAAGACGAAACTGTAAACAACGATGACGAAACATCCTCCATGATGACGAAACATCAGGAACAGACGGGATGACGAAACATCAACAACAAACGGGATGACGAAACATCAGCAACATATGGGAGGACAAAACACCAACAATAGATGGGATGACGAAACACCAGCAGTTGACGGGATGATGAAACATCCTAAGACTAAGAATATTAGTTTGTATCTTTTATTTTGAAAAAGTTTCATATTGTTAGAGTACATCAATGCATTTTTCAAAACAGAATTTTAATTTTAAGGATGCAAAAGGAGAAAGGTAAAAAGTCTAAGGGAAACTAACCTATTTCTATCCCTAATGTTATCATACAACATTGATCCTAAGATTCTAGTTATCAGGGGGAGAATCTACCTAAAGTTATCATCTATGGATAGCAAACCTAAGGTCTATTTAGTTCAAGCTTAGAGAAGAGTGAACTAAAGACCTATGGGGAACATGGAAATCTCGTAAAAGAGATAAAGAAGCAAGCAATCTGTCATACCCCAAAATTTTCCCTCTTATTCCTCAAGACATTTCTCATATCCATACTCAAGGATTCCTCAAGGGTTAACCATCCAAACCCTCTCCTACACAATCAACCCAAACTAGGGTTTGGGAATTCTCAGATCAAGATAGGTTCTCAACACCTCCAATGGTCATCATGCCTCCTCATATGCTTCAAAGAATCTCCATGACAAGATTCAATCCTCACAGGTCAACTTTCCTCAGACAACTGCTCAGATGATTGAAAATGAATTGTATTGGACAAAAAGTCAACTGTGGTCAACATACAGTCAAACTTCATGATTTTTGGTCAACATCCTCATTTGTAAGTGACATTCATCATTTGATCAAGGGTTGATCATGATTCATCAAGAAAATTCAAGATTTGCTCAAAAGTGAAACTTTCCAAATTAGGGTTTTCTAATGAAAAGTCAATTGAACTTTGACTGAGCATAACTTCTTCATACTTTATCAAAAAAATTTCCACCACCTCTCATTTTAAAGGAAATTCAATTCTCTACAACTTCATGTCTCACAAGCATGGTCAGAAAGTGCTTCATTTTGAAGATATGGATCAAAATATTACAGGTCCTTTTCAAAGTCAACAAAAAGTCAACTTTTTGTAATGAAGTTTTATTGAGCATGGAAACTCCAATTGAGATGAAACAAAATATGTTGTTTAGAGGACACCTAGATCTTTCTAAAAAGTCCAAGAACACTAAAAAATGTTGGAAATTGAGCAAAATACACCTTGCACAAGTTGGGCATTTTTGGACAATTGCGAAAAGAGAGATACTTGTCAAAATCTAACTTTTTCCAAATGGGCCTATAATTTTATGATCCAAACTTGATCATTTTATTATTTGGGACCATTTGATGCCTTGCCCCGACCTCTTTCTTTTTTTTTGATTTATTTTTGAATTTAAAAGCATTTAATTCAAATTTAAATTAAATAAAATATGAAAACAAGGTATAATTTCAATTTGATTGGATTTTTATCAAGCTTGAGGTCCAAGATAGCCCACAAAACATACCAATTTCGTGCTAGCTCATGCATGGGAAGAAAAATCAAATTTTAAAAAGATTTGATTTTATTTGAAAGGGAAATTATTTTGCATTGAATGGCATATCTTTTTTCCTTCTTTTTGCTCCAATATTACACTTTATAAATACCCAGCACATTGCCAAAGACAAAGGACGAAACCCTAGCCCTTGCAAGCAATCCTTATTTTCAAAAAAATTCTTCAAAGTTGGCAAACTCGATTTTCAATTTCCAGCCAATTTCAAAGGTTTCAAGCATTCAAGCGTGTTCCTTGACATCCCAACTAGCATTCCACCTTTACGAAGCGAGGCGCGAACACGATATACACATAGCTCCGATTTGGTATTTTTCTCAATTTTGATTTTTACAATTCATGCGTTATTAACTGTTTTTGGTTGCATATTTGAACTCAGGACATCTATTAGAGTGCATTTGAACCATTACATGTAAGCTTGCCTTGAGAAAACTCGAATAGCCATTGTTAGGGCATTTGGGCCATTTGATTCGAACCGGTTTGTACAGTTGTTTTCAGGCAAAACTAACACCACCATTGAACTCGCCATGGTCGATTTAGGGGGGTAGGGTATCCCTTTGCCATTTATTTTTCTTATTTTGCAGGTTTGAGAATTATAGCCATCGGAGAAGACGACCGGAGCTAGGGCTCCGACGTCGTTGACTCATCTCTGACCGGCGAAGGCATGCGTGGCAAAAGTAAGCAATATGATTCGTACATCCGTTCCAACTGGGGTCCATGCGTGTTGACTGTGCTTTGAGTTATAATCAGGACACGTTTTCACTTATAAACCATTGGTTCCAATTTCCAAACACAAAAGCAAGCTAGCTCAGATGGCAACGCGTGTATGGATTTCTACAAAGGGCGTGAGTTCGATCCCTGGCAAGACCACTTCTTTTTTTTACAGTTTACAAAACTAACTTTTTCTTTTCTTATTTTCTTTAATATTTTTTATGCAATTTAATTAATCTTCAAATATTTTTCTCATGCATTTAATTATCACCAAAAATATTTTCCTTTTGCATTTTAATCTGAAAAATACTGATTTAATTTTTGACATTAAAATTAATATTTTTGCATGCATATTTTAATTAATTGTTAATTAACCATTAAATTGACTTTTAATTGCTTTTAATTATCGAAATCGATTCAGAAAATTCCCAAAAAATTATCTTTTCATCTTATTGTCATTACTAATCAAAAAACCTTTTTCCTCATTCAATAATATTTCTTTTTACAAACATTTTCCTCTTATGCGAATTTCTCTTATTTTCCGATCATGTATCTGTTCACAGGTTGTAACATTTCGGACCATTTTCTCGCTTTTCTTTTCAATTATGTAGCGCCTATGTGATGTAATAAGCAATTAGGATTTACTTTCGCACTCTATTGTATGCGCCCCAAAGCCATGTAATAGCGTAGGACTTTACCTTTCCGCACTTTACTTTCCATAATTTATTTTCCGCACCTATATACTACTACTAATTAGGCGTGTATGGCAAGATAAAATTGGACATAGATCACTCTTAATTTCAAGATAAAATATCGAATTTGACACACTCTTTTCACACATGCCCAGGGTAATTCTCTCGTTGCCTTCTGAATACAAATGGTCAAGTCCCTCGAGCGTAGAGGTATCCTAGCCTGTGGCCTTCAAAATATATCATCATAGTCCCGATACAAAGATCATAGACCCACGATGTAGCCTCGAATACATGATCTTGACCCTCGATTGTTGCCTCTGACGATGATCGTCCTTGAATGTGCTAGGATACTTCCTACAAGTTGCCTTCTATGACCATCGATGTCCCTTAGAATGTACCTTTACATCCAGCGATGGAGTTACCTACCAACTAATGGTATGGATAGCACTATTCTAAAGGGCGTAAAACAACATGAAAGCGACCATTACGAGTAGGTAATAAAGACTTTTAGTTGCTTGCTCAAATCAAATGCTCTTCACCTCACACTTTTGTCAAAGTTCAAACACTTTTCAAAGCGAAATATTTGAAACACTTTGTATACATTCCTACGTGAATCATTACAAAGTCAAAGCGAAATGCCTTTTCAAAACATTTTTGTCAAACACATATAAAGCACTTTTAAAAAAAAAAGATCTAAGAGCAACTAAGAGCCCGTAGATAACTACGGATGGAAAGGGGTGCTAATACCTTCCCTTTTCATAACCTTCTCCCTTACTCAGAATCTAACGAAGGTCTTTTTCTGTACTTTTTACCTTCCCTTAATTGGATAAAAGAAAAGTCGTTGGCGACTCTTGTTATCCGCAACATTTGCGATACAAAAATCTCAAAGTCATTTCACCGTATTACAGAACTGGCGACTCTACCGGGGAGACACCCTAAAGAGAGAATGCCTTAGGGATTTCTAGATCATTTTTTACCGCTTTCTGTTTGATTCGTTTGCTTTATCTTTAAGGGTTGCTTGGGTATTATATTTGTGGGGGATCCTACACCCGGATCCAGGTTTCCTTTTAGGTAAGTAGCAACAGATCGTCGCGACCGTTAGGCGTATACCGAAGCGGTCAACATGATGGCTACGTTAGTGTGACACTTTGGATGTCCTGATACTCTTCATTTCTAAGTTGAGGATAGTATTTGGCTTCTGCGTGGTGTCATCAGCACTAACTCAACTTTTAGAACCCTAATTGACCCATCTTGGCCATTAGAAGGTAGTGAGATGGTCGGCTTTGGTGTAGACCGAGGTTGGTTGATACTCGATGCTACGCTCATTAAGATCAGACTTTTGGGATATTTTCGATGGACCACTTGGTAGTCGTATTGAAATAAATGCCTACGAGAAAGATCAATGATATGAGATTCTTAGAACCCGGTTACTATTATAGGACAGGATGAACCAACTCAAACTCTTGGTAGGGTAATCACCTATACCTCATGCGAGCCTTAAACCTAGGATCATTGTGTGAATTGTTTGTGCTTGCTAAACATGACATCATGACATCATGTGCATTGCATATCATCTCTAACTATTTCAAGGACCTAGGGATTTATCTTTGCTCTGTTTTGTAGGGATTATGGCTTCTAGAAAGACTATCCGAATCAACTTCATGGGTGTACCTTCTCAGCTCAAAGAATTGGTTTCAGAAATTCTCGATCATGCTCAGTTTGTCAAAAGACATGGTTATCTGCTTGACTTGGTTGTCTCCGGTTTTGAAGAAGATATGATGCATGTCCTATTCCAGTTCTTTGATCCAAAACACCATTGCTTTACATTCCTAGACTATCAGTTGGTTCCTTCCTTGGAAGAGTTCTCTAAGCTACTTCGGATACCTATTCTTGACCAAATTCCATTCACCGGTTCAGAAAAGGTTCCTAAGTACAAAGACATCGCATCTGCACTACACCTAAAGCGCTCAGACATTGAAGCCAATTGGGAAACAAGAAGTGGAGTTAAGGGTTTACTTGCCAAGTTCCTAATAAAGAAAGCCCGAGAATTCCTCAAAGCTATGAGTTTCCAAGCATTCAAAGACATCTTGGCTTTGCTAATCTATGGTTTGGTTCTATTTCCTAACTCGGATCAATTCATAGATGTGAACGCCATCAAGATTTTCCTCACTCGCAATCCAGTGCCTACTTTACTTGGAGACATTCTACATTCTCTCCACACTCGTACTATCAAGAGGCAAGGAACTCTCATGTGTTATATACCGTTGCTTTCCAGGTGGTTTATTTTGCACCTTGCTCCATCAGTTTTAAAGAACGAACAAAGGTTGAAGTGGTCTCAAAGACTAATGTCACTCTCTCATTCAGATATTCGTTGGTGTCTTTTCTCCCAGAAGGACTTCACATTCATTGAGCGTTGTGGAGAATTCCCTAATGTACCACTCCTTGGCATAAGGGGAGGTATCACCTACAAACCTTTTCTAGCTCTATGCCAGTTTGGTCATGCTCGAAGAGATGGTCCACATGATATGCTTCTCCAAGATATTGTGTTCGACTACAACCACGATCTCCAGAATTACCGACGAAGGTTCATACACGCTTGGGGCATGGTAAAGAAGACTGACACCAAGACGGGCACCAAAACTCCATTCCTTGGGAACCTTACCTCAAACGGGTGCAAGCTCGAGCTCAAAACCTCATGATGCCATTCACGCCTGTTCTACCAGTAATTATGGAACCTGTTGCTATAGGTGATGTACCCTATATTGTTCTCCATCCTGACATGCCTACTAATTTCGAAGACTTGAAGAGATCCTGGATTCAGCTTAAAGAAGAAAGGGATACATTCGAAGCTCAGTGCTATGCAAGTGAGAAGAAGGTACTAGAGTTGACCAAGCTACTTCACGAGGAGCGGAACATCAACGCCTACCTCGGCACCAAAAGGAAGCTCCCATGGGAGACCTAGAGCTTTAGGATTTTTATTCTTTTGTCTTATTTTTCTGAACTATTTCTTGTACTCAAAAAAGAAAAAAAAAGAAAAAAAAGGGAATAAAAAGAAGCTAATAAAGTTTGTTCATGCTTGTTTAACAAATTTAAATTCCTAAGGTCCTTGAAAACATTGCATTGCATTGCATAAACATCACATATCATGGCATAACATTTCATAATAGGTACATTGAAGATTGGTTTTCTCATTTACTCGCTATTTATTTTAGCAGAAATGGCTCTCGAACAGTCTGTCAAAGATCTCCAAGCTCAGAATGCTCAGTTCCAGGAGATGTTCACCAGGCTTGGTCCAACGCCAAGAAGATCTGAAGAAGCTCATCAACAGAAAGAAGAGGGTCGTTGGTGTTCTCAACATGGGTAGACGTTACAAAGGTGGTCCTAAAGTGGTCAGCCGGATAGAACTCTCAGAGACTGTCAAAACTGAGGGAAGTGTCAAAGGCAACAAAGAAGATCAGCGTGAGCCCGAGAACAAAGCAGAAGACTATGATAATGACCAGTACTCCAATGAAGATGACAAGTACAAGCAACTTGAAGACCGTCTGAATGCTGTGGAGAATTTGAAAATGTCAGGGCTGAATTTTTAGGATCTGAGTCTTTCCCCCGGTGTGGTGATTCCTCACAAGTTAAAGGTTCCTACTTTTGCCAAGTATGATGGCATTTCTTGTCCGAAGCTGCATCTGAAATCCTATGTTCAGAAGATCAACCCCCACACTGATGACAGGAAGTTGTGGATTCATTATTTTCAAGAGAGTTTGACTGGAACTCAATTGGAATGGTATTATCAGCTAGAGAGTGACTGTATCCGTACTTGGAGTGACTTAGCAGATGCTTTCTATAGGCAGTATGAGTACAATGCTAAATTGGCACCCACTCGCATGCAACTACAGAGCATGTCTATGGGTCGTGACGAGAAGTTCAAAGAATATGCTCAGAAATGGAGAGATCTAGCAAGCAAAGTTCAGCCACCCTTGTCCAATAGAGAGTTGGTTGATATGTTTATGGGAACACTGACAGGCCCATTCTTCAATCATCTGATTGGAAACTCTTCAGCTGGATTCACCGAGCTGATACTTACCGGAGAACACGCATTGAGGCTGGTATCAAGTGTGGAAAGATTCAAGTAGAGTCATCTTCAAACGCTGCGAAGAGAGCTTTTGGTGGTAAGAAAGAAGTTAATGCTGTGTATGGTCAGAAAAGCCGAGCCAAGACCGACCGTGCTCAATCTGTGGGGGCAGTTGTGATCTCCAACCCTACATCAGCACAACCTCAGCGAAACAACTCGCGTAACCAGAATGCGCCACGAAGACAGTTCACAAAGATCAACATGCCATTGTCGCAAGCCTTGCAACACATGTTGAAAGCGGTGATTACCTTGAGGATCCTCCTTAGAACATCAATACTTCCTCTCCGAGCATACAATCCTAATGCTAAGTGTGCTTACCACTCCAACAGCCAGGCATAGTATTGGCGATTGTTGGGCTCTTAAGAACAAGATCAAGACATGATTGAAGCTAAAGAGATTGAGTTTGATCCTCTTGTCGAGACTCGAATGTGATCAGCGCAATGCCTAACCACGACAAGAGTGCCAATGCTATTGACAAGGCCTTATGTTTTAATATAGATGACTTATTTGTTCCTCGATATTGTTAAGAAGAATTTGCTGCAAGCCGGTGTCAATCCAGGATGCCCAGAGAATTATCGTTGCTGCCCCTCTGCACCTGACGCTTGTGCTTGGTTGAGAAGACGTATTAAGTGCATGATGGATAACCGCGAAGTGCTATTCCTGAAACCACCTATGGAGAATCTGTGTGAAGACATGTCTAAAATGAAGATCGAAGATGTGAGCAAAGATGAACTGTCTGCATGGGATACCTTGGGGCAACCAAGTGGAAGATTCGATTACATGGTGAAGTATACTATTCCTGAAAGCTACAAGATTCCTATTGAAGATGTCAAAGCGACCGGATGGGGAGACGATTTCTCAGAAGACTATGCTGATGTTAACACAATTAGGATTTCCTCTGCTGATCCTGTGCCTAGACTGGCACCTCTCATCATCACTTCTCCCAGACCAGTTCCATATTCCTCTGACAAGGCTATGCCTTGGAACTATGGAGCTGACATTTACTATCATGGTGTTAAACAAGACCCTCTGACCATTGAGGACCTTACAGTTGAAGCTACTATTTTGGACATTGACAACATCACCGGATCAAGTAAGGTGACTAGAACCGGAAGAGTGTTCTCTCCAGATATCTCTCCTCCAAAAGACACTGCGACTCTAGCTCGCATTCCAACTATTCAACCAGTTCCCGAGACTAGAGGGAAAGAACCAGTGACTCATCCTGCTCAGACAGAAGTACCAAAGGAAGTTGCTGAAGATGCATCCAAACAAGAAATAGAGGAGATTCTGAAGATCATCAAGAAGAGTGACTACAATGTTGTGGAACAGTTGGGAAAGATTCCGTCCAAGATCTCCATGCTTGCTCTGCTCTTGTGCTCTGAGGCTCATGCTAAAGCCTTGGTGAAGTTTCTGAAGAATGCTCACATATCGCAAGACACTACCACTGACCAATTTGAAGTTTGTATTGCTAGCCTAGTTGCCAACAACGACCTAGGTTTATCTGATGCTGATTTGACTCCTGCTGGAAGGAAACACAACAAAGCCTTGCACATTTCTATTGAATGCAAGGGCGTTACATTGTCTCATGTTTTGGTGGATACCGGTTCTGCTCTGAATATCCTACCGAAGAGTGCTTTCAAACGACTTGATGTTGAAGGATTGATATTGAAACCTAGTGACATTATTGTGAGAGCTTTTGATGGTTCTAAACGAACGGTACTTGGAGAGCTCATTCTGCATGTCAAAGTCAGTTCCCAAACTTTCGACTCAACTTTCTTTGTCATGGACATCCGTCCAGCTTACTCTTGCCTACTTGGAAGCCCTTGGATAAATGGGGAAGGCGCTATTACCTCTTCTTTGCATCAGAAGCTGAAGTACCCAGTGAAGGGGAAGGTTGTTACAATATGTGGTGAAGAGGAATACATGGTCAGTCATCTACAGTCGTTCCGATACCTTGAGATGGAAGGTGAATTCTTTGAGACTCCCTGTCATGCTTTCGAAACAATCCCCAGAGTCATGCCTGTTGACACTCCCGTTACTCCTGAAGTTACACCGGCTCCGCCAAGGATGGCCTCGCTGAAGGATGCTCAAGCAGCAGTTGAAGAAGGAGGTAGAGCTATTTGGGGTCAGCTCCCCAATCTTCCTTTCAAATCTGACAAGACTGGTTTAGGCTTCACCATCAAGTCGGAAAATGATATCTTTGCGAACATGCTGACCAACTTCCTTTCGCATCGGCGAATGGAGTCCATGCTATAGAAGGCGGCGACAACGACTTCGACATCAACAAGTGGATCTTCGACTCGTGACAACGGAATCAACAATTGGAAGACCGAAGACATCATACCAATCTCCTTTAGATTGGAGTAATTGCTTTTGTTTTGTTTTGCTTTTGTTTTATGCTTTGAACAATAAACTTTAAAGCTAGTGCCTTGCAGGGGCATCGTGGCTCGTTGTGAGGTTATTATCTGTCATTTGCATATTTTCATTCAATAAAATCGTTGGACTTTTCGTTTATTTCTTTCTTTTACTTTATCACCCCTTCAAAGCTATGTGTTTCTTACACACACGTGATACATGTAGAATCCTCCGCATCTTGGAATACTTGACTATGCTATTGCTAAATATGACTTGATAATCCGATCTACCAAGCGAAGACAAAGGTGAGGAAGATTGTGAAGTGCCAAGAACTTGTCGATTCTACAGCAAGAAGAAGCGAGTTATCTGCCACCACGAAGAACCGAGTTGAGGTTGTGAATTTGGTGCTTGATGAAGATAGAAAAGAGATCAAGATAGGAGCGGGTCTTGAGTGTCAAAGAAAGGTTGGTTCGGATGCTACGAGACTATATTGAAGTTTTTCTTGGTCATTCGATGACATGCGAGTTTGAACATTGATATTGTGGTACACGATTACCGACAAAGAGGTTTTCTCCCAATGAAAGCAGAAGGTTAGTCGTATCGTCCTTAGATGTCGGAGAAAATCAAAGCGAAGTTATGAAAGCGGTTCAACCCGGTTTTCTAGGCGTACTTCTTATCCATAGTGGGTTTTAAGCGTGCTTCACATACCTAAGAAGGATGGAAAGGTACGAATGTGTGTAGACTACAGAGATTTGAACAAAGCGAGTCCGAAAGACGATTTTCCACTTCCTCATAATGATGTTTTGGTTGACAACACCGCGCAACACAAGGTTTTCTCCTTTATGGAAGGTTTCTCCAGTTACAATCAGATCAAAATGGCTCCTGAAGACATGGAGAAGACTACTTTTGTTACAGGTGGGGTACTACGCTACAAAGTTATGCGTTCGAGCGAAAGCGGGCTCCCGTGTCGTGCCATGGTGGCACTATTTCATGACATGATTCATCATGAGATAGAGGTCTACGTCGAAGACATGATAGCTCGATCACAGACTGAGGAAGAACATCTCGATCATTTGTAGAAGCTGTTTGATAGATTGAAGAAGTACAGACTAAGACTCAATCCCAACAAGTGCACCTTTGGAGTCAGATCCGGTAAACTCCTAGGGTTTGTTGTCAGTGGTAAAGGTATTGAAGTTGACCCCGCCAAGGTTAAAGCTATTCAAGAAATGCCAGCTCCCCGCACCGAGAAGGAAGTTAGAGGTTTCTTGGGACGTTTGAACTACATTGCCAGATTCATTGCACATCTAACTGCTACTTGTGAGCCAATCTTCAAGCTGCTGAAGAAAGATCAAGTGGTAGAATGGAACGACGATTTCCAGATCGCGTTTGATAAAATCAAGGAGTACCTACAGAATCCTCCTATCCTGATGCCACCCGCCGAAGGAAGACCTTTTATCATGTACTTGACAATGTTGGAGAACTCAATGGGGTGTGTGTTGGGGCAACATGACGACTCTGTTCGAAAAGAGTATGCAATATACTACATTAGCAAAAAGTTTACCGACTGTGAAACAAGATACTCACAGCTCGAGAAAACTTGCGGCGCTTTAACATGGGCTGCTGCGCCGACTAAGGCGGTATATGTTGACTCACACTACCTTGTTGATTTCAAGATGGATCGATAAAGTACATATTTGAGAAACCGTCTCTCCGGAAGAATAGCAAGATGGCAAATGATCTTGACCGAATATGACATCTAGTATACTTCGAGCGATCAAAGGAAGTGTAGTAGCCAATCATTTGGCTCATCAAGCCATGGATGACTATTAGTCTATGCAGCTCGATTTTCTAGACGAAGATGTTTTGTTAGTTACTGATTGTGAAGAACCAGGCCCGGACGAAGGACCTGAACAAGGATCCCGATGGACCATGGTCTTTGATGGAGCCTCAAACGCACTTGGTAATGGCATTGGCGCCATCATTACATCTCCTACAGGCGAACACACTCCTTTCACCGCCAGATTATGTTTCAATTGTACGAAGCGTGCATCATGGGTATTAAAGCTGCTATTGACTTAAGAATCAAATTCTTGCAAGTGTATGGAGACTCAACTTTAGTAATCAGTCAGATTAAGGGCGAGTGGGATACAAAGCATCCAAATCTCATTCCATATCGAGAGCATGTTCTGAACTTGATCCCCTACTTCGAAGAGATCATTTTCAATCACATTCCACGAGAAGAGAATCAGTTGGAAGACGCATTGGCTACTATGTCGTATATGTTCAAGGTTAGATGGGACAACGAGGCTCCCCATACCATCATTGAAAAGTTTGACGAACCAGCATACTGTTATGAGCTTAGTACAGAAGAGAAACCTTGGTTCTACGATGTGAATAGGTATCTTGAGACTCAGGAATATCCTGCAGGGGCATCTGTCAATGATAAGAAGTTCTTGAGAAGATTTGCATCAAATTCTTCCTCGAAGCGACATCTTATACAACGCAATCATTACATGTGCTTACTCATGTGAACCAGAAAATTCGACCGCGTATCATGGAAGAGTTACGAAGGTACATTTGGTACCCACTCCGATGGACATACTATGGCTAAGAATATTACGAGACGGTTACTATTGGTCCACCATGGGCGATTGTCACCTATACTCGATCTTGTCACAATTGCGGATATGTGCGACAAAGTGCACGTACCTCGAGTGCAGCTGAATGTTTTAACCGCTCCTTGGCCTTTCGTAATGTGGGGCATTGACATGATCGGAGAAATCAAGCCCTTGCAACCGGACATCGTTTCATCCTTGTGGCAATTAATTATTTCACCAGTGGGTGAGAGCGACCTCGTTCGCATCTGTTACCAGAATGTTGTGGCTCGATTCATCAAGCATAATCTTATCGTCGATGCGGCACTCCGAAAGGATTATCACGAGATAGCGGTTCTAATCACACAAGATGATCACTAGAACTGCACGCGGTTCAAGGTCCGCATCACAACTCTTCTCCATATCGGCCTAAGATGAGCAGTATGGAAGCCGCCAACAAGAATATCAAGAAGATTATCGAGAAGATGACGGTGACTTACAAGGATTGGCATGAGATGTTACCATTCGCTCTTCATGGTTATCGCTTTTCTGATCTGAACATCTCGAGGCAACCCCTTCTCTCTTGTATCTGATATGGGCGTCCTACCCATTGAGGTTCAAATACCCTCGACCAAAGTCCTCCGGGACGAGAGCTAAGCGAAGGATTGGATCAGACTCGCCTCGACCGGATCAACTGATTGATGAGAAGCACTCGCATCCATACCGTAGACGAGATCTATCAAAAGCGAATGATCGAGCATTCAACAAGAAAGTCAAGCACCGAGTCTACCAAGTCGGTGATCTAGTAGTCAGCGCATCATTCTTCCACAGGTGATCCCAAGGGCAAATGGACTCCCACATACGAGTGCCGTTTGTATTCAAGGCAGTATTTTCGGTGAACTATGATACTTAGCACCATGGATGGCGAAGACTTCCCACACCATGAGCGGGACATAGTCAAAAATACTACGCATAAGCGAGCGGCAGGCGTGACCTAGGCAAAAATAAGGGCATCTGGCAAACCAAAGGTTCGGGCAAAGTTAAGGATATATACAAAATATGTACACCCGGCAAGTCGAAAACCTGAAAAGGCGGCTTGGGCAAAAAAGGGTATCCCGGTAGACTAAAAACCCGAAAGGACGGTCTAGGAAAAAGTTAGGGATTTAAGCGTATGACTATGACTCGTCCAGATCACCTATCTATAGACTACTATCAGCATTCAAGGTTCAAATGGAAAAAATCAATTCACTCACTTTCTACTGACAGCAAGGAGATGAGATAGTTAAAATATATGAGTACTAGCATAGTTGGAACTCGACGAGATTGTTTCTGCATAGCTTTTTATTTTCTTTGTATACAAACTGCTTGGCCATACGCCACCCTTTTCAAATTAATACAAGTTTTCTTTCTTTTCACAAAGTGTGTGTTTTTGTTGTTTTCTGTCTACAAACATACGAAAAGCAGACATACAAAGGTACTTACTACAGGCTCTAGGAATTGAGATGACGACGAAGGCCACCAATGCATTCCCTAGTACAAATCCCAGGGCCTTCGCTTATCACAGAACCTTCCCAACAAAGTACATACCTTTTTCACTAGTTCTCAGCGGTAATCTCCGGTGAGTCATCCCAGAATATCTCTCATTTCCCCGGCAGCAACAATATCCCGACTCGAAACTTGGTCAGATAGTGCATCGGAGGAAAACTACATTTCTTACTCCCCAACAGGATCTACGCACAAGATCCCCCAACGGAGTGTCTCTCGGTTTCCATTATCCTCGATAGGGTCGACACACAGATCCCACGGGTTGCCTCCTCACTTCCTCAATCCTAGTAGGGTCTACATACAAGATCCCAGTGAGCATCTTCATCTTTATTCCCAGCAGTAGTGTCGGACTCGAAACTTGGTCAGATAGTGCATCGGAGGAATCAAAGTCACCTATTCTTATTCCAAGTCAAGGTTTCCACAGTTTCATCCTCAAGCAGAAGCCACGAATCCCCAAGCAGAACGTCCATATCTTCCTCAAGATGGATATGTTTTGAAATACATACATACGCATTCATACATTATATATAGAAACAATGTTCATACATTCTCTTTACATGTTTTACTGACGGTGGAAATCACTTCTAAACGAAAGGTCAAATATTAATCTGCACAATCATGACCATGAGTCTAGGATTAATACCCGAAGCCAGACGAGAAACCTTATCCGAACGACTACTTGAGTTGTCCTCCGACAACAGGCATTGGATCAACACCCTGACAGGAAGCTATCCACGCTATGCCTATTATCCCCTCAGAGTAATCAAGACGAAAGATTGATTCTGACACTCTCTTATTATCAATAGCAACTATAGAGTCTGGCGTACGACTCAGTTGCCCTGGATGGCATCTTAAGCCCATCTCCGACTATTTGTCGACATTTCTCCACTTTCAGAATGCTGCATATTTGGTTATAAAACCAATACAAACCAATAACTTCATTCAAAGACGAGTGCGGAGTCTAGCGTGCGACTCTCTCCGGATGGCATCTTAAGCCCATCTCCTCTACTTTCAGGAATATCTACAAAGCCTAGCGTACGGCTCATTCCTCAGCATCAATCTCTCTGAATGGCATCTTAAGCCCATCTCCTATGTTTCTCCTATCCAGGCGACGTTCTCGAGTCTAACATATGACTCATTCCTTAGTAAGTCTCTAGCTTCTCCAAATGGCATCTATAAGCCCATTCCGTACATCATTAATCAGCGGAGTGCAAATTTTCGAGTGTACTCGGTGTTCAATCATCTTCTACCTCCGGGCCACGAAGGCAAGCATGCCCATCTAACCCTTCAAGAAGATTGAGCAGGGCAGTTGTCATACCCAAAATTTTCCCTCTTATTCCTCAAGACATTTCTCATATCCATACTAAAGTTCCTCGAGGGTTAACCATCTAAACCCTCTCCTACACATCAACCAAACTAGGGTTTGGCAATTCTCGAATCAAGATAGGTTCTCAACACCTCAATGGTCATCATTCCTCCTCATATGCTTCAAAGAATCTCCATGACAAGATTCGAGCCTCACAGGTCAACTTTCCTCGAAAGCTGCTCGGATGATTGAAAATCATTGTATTGGGCAAAAGTCAAGCTGGTCAACATACTGATCAAACTTCATGATTTTGGTCAACATCCTCATTTTGAGTGACATTCATCATTTTATCAAGGATTGATCATGATTCATCAAGAAAACTCAAGATTTGCTCAAAAGTCAAACTTTCCAAATTAGGGTTTTCCAATGAAAAGTCAACTGAACTTTGACTAAGCATAACTTCTTCATACTTTATCAGATATTTTTCCACCACCTCTCATTTTGAAGGAAATTCAATTCTCTACAACTTCATGTCTCACAAGCATGGTCAGAAAGTGCTTCATTTTGAAGATATGGATCAAAACATTACAGGTCCTTTTCAAAGTCAACAAAAAGTCAACTTTTGTAATGAAGTTTATTAGTATGGAAACTCCAATTGAGATGAAACCAAAGAGGTTGTTTAGAGGACACCTAGAGCTTTCTAAAAAGTCCAAGAACACTAAAAAATGTTGGAAATTGAGACAAATACACCTTGCACAAGTTGGGCATTTTTAGACAATTGCACAAAGAGAGATACTTGTCAAAATCCAACTTTTTCCAAATGGGCCTATAATTTTATGATCCAAACTTGATCATAATATTATTTGTGACCATTTGATGCCTTGCCACGACCTCTTTCTATTTTATGTTTTTTATTTTTGAATTTAAAAGCATTTAGTTCAAATTTAAATTAAATAAAATATGAAAACAAGGTATAATTTCAATTTGATTGGATTTTTATCAAGCTTGAGGTCCAAGATAGCCCACAAAACATACCAATTTCGTGCTAGCTCATGCATGGGAAGAAAAATCAAATTTTAAAAAGATTTGATTTTATTTGAAAGGGAAATTATTTTGCATTGAATGGCATATCTTTTTTCCTTCTTTTTGCTCCAATATTACACTTTATAAATACCCAGCACATTGCCAAAGACAAAGGACGAAACCCTAGCCCTTGCAAGCAATCCTTATTTTCAAAAAAATTCTTCAAAGTTGGCAAACTCGATTTTCAATTTCCAGCCAATTTCAAGGGATTTCAAGCATTCAAACGTGTTCCTTGACATCCCAACTAGCATTCCCAGCCTTTACACGAAGCCAAGACTGCCCAGAACACGATATACACATAGCTCCGATTTGGTATTTTTCTCAATTTTAATTTTTACAATTCATGCGTTATTAACTGTTTTTGGTTGCATATTTGAACTCAGGACATCTATTAGAGTGCATTTGAACCATTACATGTAAGCTTGCACGCAGAAAACTCGAATTGCCATTGTTAGGGCATTTGGAACTATTTGATTCGAACCGGCTTGTACAGTTGTTTTCAGGCAAAACTAACACCACCATTGCACTCGCCATGGTCGATTTAGGGGGGTAGGATATCCCTTTGCGATTTATTTTTCTTATTTTGCATGTTTGATAATTATAGCCATCGGAGAAGACGATCGGAGCTAGGGCTCCGGCGTCGTTGACTCATCTCTGACCGGCGAAGGCATGCGTGGAAAAAGGAAGCAATATGATTTGTCCATCCGTTCCAACTGGGGTCCACGCGTGTTGACTGTGCTTTGAGTTATAATCAGGACACGTTTTCACTTATAAACCATTGGTTCCAATTTCCAAACACAAAAGCAAGCTAGCTCAGACGGCAACGCTTGTATGGATTTCTGCAAAGAGCGTGAGTTCGATCCCTGGCAAGACCACTTCTTTTTTTTACAGTTTACAAAACTAACTTTTTCTTTTCTTATTTTCTTTAATATTTTTTATGCAATTTAATTAATCTTCAAATATTTTTCTCATGCATTTAAAAATCACCAAAAATATTTTCCTTTTGCATTTTAATCAGAAAAATACTTATTTAATTTTTGACATTAAAATTAATATTTTTGCATGCATATTTTAATTAATTGTTAATTAACCATTAAATTGACTTTTAATTGCTTTTAATTATCGAAATCGATTCAGAAAATTCCCAAAAAATTATCTTATCATCTTATTGTCATTACTAATCTAAAACCTTTTTCCTCATTCAATAATATTTCTTTTTACTAACATTTTCCTCTTATGCGAATTTCTCTTATTTTCCGATCATGTATCTGTTCACAGGTTGTAACATTTCGGACCATTTTTCTCGCTTTTCTTTTCAATTATGTAACTACCTATGGGATGTAATAAGCTTAATTAGGATTTACTTTCCGCACTCCTATTATGTAACTGCCCCAAAGCCATGTAATAGCGTAGGACTTTACCTTTCCGCACTTTACTTTCCACAATTTATTTTGCACCTATAAAGCGCTAGTAATTAGGCGTGTATGGCAAGATAAATTGGACATAGATCACTCATAATTTCAAGATAAAATATCGAATTTGACACACTCTTTTCACACACCTTAGGGTAATTCTCTCGTTGCCTTCTGAATACAAATGGTCAAGTCCCTCGAGCGTAGAGGTATCCTAGCACCGTTGCCTTCAAAATATATCATCATAGTCCCTTCGATACAAAGATCATAGACCCACGATGTCTCCTCGAATACATGATCTTGACCCTCGATTGTTGCCTCGAAAGTTATGATCGTCCCTTGAATGTGCTTGGATACTTTAAAAGTTGCCTTCTATGACCATCCGATGTCCCTTGAATGTCCTTTACATCCAACGATGGAGTCACCTACCAACTAATGGTATGGATAGCACTATTCTAAAGGAATGTAAAACAACATGAAAACGACCATTACGGTAGGTAATAAAGACTTTTAGTTGCTTGCTCAAATCAAATGCTCTTCACACCTCACACTTTTGTCAAAGTTCAAACACTTTTCAAAAAAAAACATTACCAAACACTTTGTATACATTCCTACGTGATTCATTACAAAGTCAAAGCGAAATGCCTTTTCAAAACATTTTTGTCAAACACACAGAAAGCACTTTTAAAAAAAATGATCTAAGAGCAACTAAGAGCCTGTAGATAACTACGGATGGAAAGGGGTGCTAATACCTTCCCTTTTCATAACCTTCTCCCTTACTCAGAATCTAAATAAGGTCTTTTTCTGTACTTTTTACCTTCCCTTAATTGGATAAAAGAAAATTCGGTGGCGACTCTTGCTATCCGCAACATTTGCGATACAAAAATCTCAAAGTCAGTTCACCGTATTACACAATCACACTTAAACAAGGGAGAACAAGTAAAAATGTCAATACATTATGTAATGAATGATAAGAAATGTATGGATGACGAAACATTCGACATAGACGACAAAACATCAATTATGAAAGATAAAATATGCATGGGTGATGATACATCAGGCATGGATGACAAAACATCATGATAACAGACATGGATGGCAAGACATCATGTAAAGGATAATAAAACAGTATACGAACGATGGCGAAAATGAGGTATAAAAAAGGTGACGATGATACCAAACGGAGAAAGTTTGTTTCCTCTTCAATGTGTATAAGATAAGTAAACTCTGCTGAAAGCGTCTTTAAACACCCACGAAAAGGATTGTGCTCTTAATCCGCTTCAAAGGTCCATTCTCAAAAGCTTACGAATCTCACCATCGACCATCCAAGTGTGCCTAAGTTGCGCCAATAAACGATCATGAAATCATGACAACAATATCAACAAAATGATTAGTATCTTAAAAAGGATACCTGGAATACTTGTTGGATAAGTGAAGAGAAATAATTGAGTAATGATTAACCAAGGGCGATACTTGGTCAATCTCGTTAGAGTAAGTGCTCCTACCCCAATCGATAAGACCCTTTTGCATGGGACACTTGGTATATGGACCAAGGTAATTATTTTGGTTTATGATTAACCAAGGTGAAACATGATTAAGCTTGTGAGAATGGCCATGCCCAAACTCATCTATGAAACCCTTTAAAGAAATTTGGTATAAGAACCAAGGCGATAAGAGTCAAGAGATGGAAATCAAATGACCCCTACAAGATGGCCATATATACGCTCCAAAGAAGTGGGACTCGCGTGGCACTAGTATTATAGACAAACAATTGGGACAATTGATCGAATAGTTGTCACTATAGAAAAGCCCAGGACCAAACTATGAACGTGTGCGAGTGTGCATTATGTATGTATACTTGTTCATTGATGAGGAGCCCAAGAGGAGGCTATGTGTTCTAATTGAATAAAAACTGCATAAGTAAGAAGTAATTGAAACACACAAGGAAATAAAATCCTAAACTATTACAAACCATACGGGAATGGGGGTACAAGTTTAGGAATGGGGATGTCGAATCAAAATCTGAATAAAGTCTAAATAATACAACCCACGAAATAAATCAAATAAATAACTAAAAGAAATAAAGAACTTCATCGAGTGGTGCGAGACATCTCCTTAGGTAAACTTTAAGACGTCGGATAAAGCTTCGCGTATCAGATGAACGTCAGATAGGAATCCCTTCATTAGATAAAACTCCAATAAACAAACAAGGTTCTTATGTGAAGGATAGAGCCGAGATGCGAGATCGCGAGGATAGGCAGATAAAACTCGAGGCGAGGTCGTCTCGTCGCCACGATGACAAGCGACACGAGGATAGAGCGAGATGCGAGATCGAGATCCGGTGGTCGTTTCTGAGCTATACACCAGCCAGCTTCATGGCGGATCACAGCGGAAGCCCACGAGTTCAAGGGCGGAGGGTCGGGGCCCAAAACCCACTCTGCGAAACCGGTAGCGGGACCAAGTATTGTCGGTATCGCCGAATCCGGCCACCTAACAGGGATTGTGTCCATCTCGAGGCCTTGATCGAAACATTAATCAAAGCGGAAGACTGGGCAATATAAAAACACGAAGCATCGCGAGGTGCCGAGCAAGGAAGTCGAGGGAAGCGGCCCAGGGACTCGGCCCCTATCAAATAGCGTGCTCGGTAACTAGGCCAAAGACTTCCACCACCACATGTTCACTCACGACCCGTGGAAGAATTTCCCTCAACCATGGTCATCTCGGTGGTGGCGGCCCATTGTCCATTAACCGTAGCGGAAATTTGATGAGCGATTGAAAGGCTCTAGTCAGAAGTTTCTCTTGAGCGTTCGCGGCGATCCGGAGCGATAACCTTCTACGGAGGAAATCCCGGAGGAGCACCCAGCGCCCATATTCCCCTCTAATCAAAGCAAGGATGACAAACTTTGAAGTGCATAGGATCCTAGTTGTGAAGGCAGCTCGGTCGGCGTCATGTACACTCACTGTTAGAACACTGTTCGGCGAATCCGTCTATCGCCATACGTGGGATCGACCTTGAGGATTCAGCTCCACGTCCCGACCTTGGGGATATGTGGAGCTCCTCGTCACCTTGAAGAGCGTTGCCTCGCGTCACATCAAAGTCCGTTTCACAGTAATCGTGCTCCTCTACAATGCTATTTTGGCGGATCTACCTTGGCCGAACTCCGCAGATTCCTTGACCGTCCATTTGAAGCTCAAGTTCTACACCAAGCGGGGGCGTCGCTACCATCTCGGCGACATTAAAGGCGAGGAGTGCCCGGCCTTGGGCTGGGGACAAACCTAGTCGACCGGCGCCCCACGAGCAAGAAGGATGGGCGAACAACGCCAGTCGAGCTCCCCAAAGCGCGGAGAACTTGAGCCCCAGCGTCATTTCGGTGGACCTCGACACGGTTGTAAAAGATGAAGTCGATGGGCGGGCCGAGACTTCGGATCCACTGCCCAATTCGGATGGCGAGTTCGAGCTCGCTCGTCCCCATAGAAGACCCGACAAATGTGTCAAGATCGGCGCGAACTCCCGACCTCATGAAGCGGCAACTCGAGCACCCTTTGGGACAACGGATCTCTTCGTGTGGTGTGCAGCGAGATGCCTAGACTCGACCACGAGTCGCTTTGTCCTGCTCGCCATAGATCGGCCGCTAGAGCCATAGTACAAGCGTAGGCGTGGCGATCTCGAGAAGCGGAGGCTCTTGAAAAAATTGTAAAGACCTCTTAGAGGCAAATTTTATTTGAGGCCAAGTATTCAACTTGGTTGTCAAGCGTTGTACTAGTTAAAAATGTAATGGAAAATAGCGTATGTCGTTGACTACTGTGATCTTAATCGGGCATGTCCCAAAGATGCATTTAAACACCTAACATTGATATCTTTGTCGACAACTCGTGGGTTATAAATGCTCTCTTATTTGGATGCTTATTGAGTTACAACGGATCCCCATGGCTATGGCCGACAAGACTTGCCACGACCTTCATGGCGAGTCGAGGAACTATTACTACAGCGTAATTCCTTGATTGAAGAATGCGGGCAACTTACGGATGATGAACAAGGTTTTGGAGCGAAATCGGTGACATCTCGAGGTATATATGGGCGACATAATCGTGAAATCCCACACGGGGGCGACCACGCTTCACGTTTGAAGAAAGTATTCGACCAAGCTCGAAAGTACATGATGCGCTTCAATCCGGAGAAGTGCACGTTCGGGGTCAAAGTCGGCAAGTTCCTCGACCTACCCTAGCGAATGAGGAATCGAAGCCAACCCCGACAAATGTCGGGCATTCTCCGAACTACCCACACCCAAATCCAGAAGTCCATTCAAGTCTTGAGCGGCATGTTAACCTCCTTATCCCGTTTCATGGCGAGTCGGCCAACATGCACTCCCATTTTAAATTATTGAGAAAGGGCCGACCTTGAATGGAATGAGGAGTGCGAGCAACCCTCCTGCACCTCAAACCGCACTTCGCATCCACCGGTGCTCTCACGGCCGCTAGTCGAGGAAACCTTATATTTATACTTAGCGGTATCAATGAAGCGAGTAGCGGTACTCATCGTGAAAGCAAGGGCGGGAAAAACCCGTTTACTTCACAAGCCCCTTCAAGGGCGAGACAAGATACCAAATCGAAAAAGTCGCTTTTCGCCCTCGTCATCACGAGAATTGCAATACTATTTCCTCGCCCGCGTAATCGTAAATGCGCGCGGAGCAACCCATAAAAGCGACTCCTCGCCCCCGGACATGGCGGGCGAATCTTGAGATGGTCCTCGAACTCTCCGAGTTCGACATCGTCTGAGGGCGAAAAGCCCTAAAAGCGCGAGCGGCGATTTCGTCGAAATGACAACGCCGCGCGATGCCCATCGGGGCAGAGGTGGACCCTACGTCGATGGAGCCTCGATCCGGCGAGGGAGTGGCGTCGGCGTCCTCCTCGAAAACGAGGAAGGCATCTTAATCGAGCACTCCTTAACCCTAGCTTTCCCCACATCCAACAATCAGGCAGAGTATGAAGCTTTACTCGCGGGACTGCGCCTGGCGGAAGACATAGGCGCACAGGACATTCAGGTGTTCACTGACTCCCAGCTCGTCGCATCGCAAGTTCTCGGTGAGTACTAAACTAAAAGAGACAGCCTCATCGAATACCTTAATCTCGTTAAGGAAATCTGAAAAACTTCGACAGGACGGAGATTAGGCATGTTCCCCGAGAACAAAACACCCGAGCAAACATCTTGTCCAAACTCGCGAGCACGAGTAAAAAGTGGAAACAAATGCAGTAATGCAAGAGGCTCGCCCGACCAAGCATAGAAAATCATCGGCGATGCTCGACATAAGCATGTCGGGGATGTCGTCTGTGGATGACCCCGTATTCAATTACACTCCCGAGGAATTACCCACGAATAAGTTGGGCGACCATCATCATACCCAAAATTTGCCCCTACTTCTCAAGGATTCCTCGAGGTTGACCAGACAAACCTCTCCAAACAATCAACCCAAACTAGGGTTTGGTAATTCTCAGATCGGATGGACTTCAACATCTCCAATGTTCATCATGCCTCCTCATATACTTCAAAGAATCTCCATGTCAAGTTTCAAGCCTTACAAGTCAAGTTTTCTCAGACAATTGCTTAGATGGTTGAAAATCAGTTGTATTCGACAAAAAGTCAACTGTGGTCAACTTACAGTCAAACTTCATAATTTTGGGTCAACATCAATATTTGGAAGTGATATTCATCATTTGATCAAGGGTTGATCATGATTCATCAAGAAAACTCAAATTTGCTCAAAAGTCCAACTTTCTATATTAGGGTTTCTTAGTGAAAAGTCAACCAAACTTTGACTGAGCATAACTTCTTCATACTTTCTCAGAAATTTTTCCACCACCTCTTGTTTTGAAGGAAATTCAATTCTCTACAACTTCATGTCTCACAAGAATGTTCAAAAAATGCTTCATTTGGAAGGTATGGATCAAAATATTACAGGTCCTTTTCAAAGTGAACAAAAGGTCAACTTTTTGTTTTGAAGCTATATTGAGCATGGAAACTCCAATTGATATGAAACCAAAGAGGTTGGTTAGAGGACTCTTAGAGCTTTCCAAAAGTCCAAGAACACTCAAAAATATGGAAAATTGAGCAAGATACACCATTCACAAGTTGGGCATTTTGAACAATTGCACAAAAGATAGTATTGGTCAAAATGCAAATTTTCCAAATGGGCCTATAATTTTATGATCCAAACTTGATCATGATATTATTTGTGACTCATTGATTCTTGGACACGACAATTTTCTATTTTATTGATTTATTTTTGAATTTAATACCATTTAATTCAAAATTAAATTATAAAAATATGAAAAAATATTTTTTTCAAAAGGTGAATTTATATCAAACTTGAGGTCCAAGGTAGCCCATGGAACATGCCAAATTAGTGCTAGCTCTCATGAAAGAGAAAATCAAATTTTCCAAAATTTGATTTTATTTGAAAAATATTTATAGCATTCATGATCCAATCTTTTTCCTTCTTTTTGCTCTCTAATACACTCTATAAATAGCCGTGAGTTGCCAAGCAAAGGACACGAAACCCTAGCTCAAAGCACAACCCTTATTTTGCCAAAAATTTCTCAAAGTTATGAAAATCGAAATTCATTCTCCAGCCACTTTCAAGCTCTCAAAACCATTCCATTGTGTTCAGGGGGTAAGATTGAGTAAGTATACATCATTATCAATTATCAAAACAACTTTGAATCGAGCCATATACATCCATACATATTCAATTCTTTCTTGATTTTGCATTTTGTTTATCTATGTGTTTTAATCAATTCTAATGCTTTCAATGTGTTCCTGAGGCTCCTTGTACGTGATCTGGGCCATCGTTTGAGTTCTTGAATGTTAGAAACATGAGATGTTATGAAACATGAATTCGGCCACCCTTGAATTCAGAAGGGTCGAAATAGGTGGACAAGGTCTTTCTTTTGCTTTTAATCTTCGTGTTTTGCAGGTTTAAGAACCAGTCATCGCGGAGCTAGATCGGTCGTCGTCGGACGTACATTATATTGATTCAATTCCATTTATTGAATTCAAACACCAAATGTCACATGACGCGGTGGTTAAGGCATTGGTATGAAAGATGCTCTCAAGGGTCATGAGTTCAACCCTGCCGGGACCGGTTCTATTTTCATTTACAAACTTAACACTTTTCTATTTTTTCATATTTTCTATTTCTTTTAATATTTTCATCTATTTTAATTAATCTTTTATAATTTTTATCATGCATCAAAAAAATACCAAAAATATTTATTTTTTTTGCATACATATCAGAAAAATGTTTATTTAATTTATAAAATTAAAAATATTATTTTTGCATGCATATTTAATTTAATTTCAATTTTATCATTTAAATCACTTTTAATTGATTTTTAATTATTAAATTAACTCCAAAAAATCCCAAAAAATTATTAATGTTATTTCTAGCATGAAAACTTTTTCTCATTCAAAAATTATTATTTTTACTAACATTTTCATCTTATTCAATTTCTTCGTATTTCCCGATTTTTCATACATTCCACGGTTATCCCGTTTGAGACGATTTTAGCGCTTTCTTTTCATATTATGTAATTGCCTATGTGATGTAATAGTTTAATTAGGACTTTTATTTTCCGTACTTTCAATTATGTATCGCCCCAAAGCCATGTAATAGCGTAGGATTTATGTTTCCGCACTTTATATTCCAATTTTGTTTCCATAATTTGTTTCACCTATAAGCTGCTAGTAATTAGGCGTGTATGTGTGATCTGATGAGCCCGACTTTATAGGATTTTTGTATCCAAATGTGCGGATAGCAAGTCGCCACCGACTTTTATTTTTATCAATTAAGGGAGGTAAAAGTACAAAAAGACCTTCGTTAGATTTTGAGTTCGGAGAATGGTTATGAAAAGGAAGGTATTAGCACCCCTTTCCATCCGTAGTTATCTCACGGCTCTTAGTTACTCTAGATCACTTTTTAAAATTGCTTTACATGTGTTTGACAAAAATGTTTTGAAAGAGGCATTTCGCTTTGACTTTGTAATGACTCATGTAGGAGTGTATCTGAAGTGTTCGGAAATGTTTCATTTTGAAAAATAATTTGAACTTTGAAAAAGAGTGTGTGGTGTGAAAAGCATTTGGTAGGCGAGCAACTAAAGACTTATTACCCACTTTCAATTGGTCGTTTTGTACTTCTCGTTCCTTTAGAATAGCGCTAGCTGTACCATTAGTTAGTAGGTAGCTCCATTCGTTGGATGTAAGCGGGACATTCGAAGGACATCGGATGGTCATAGAAGGCAACTTGTAGGAAGTATCCTAGCACATTCGAAGGACTATCATCATTTTCATAGGCGACAATCGAGGTCAAGATCATGTATTCGGACATCGTGGGTCTTATGATCTTTGTATCGAAGGGACCATGATGATTTGTTCGGAAGGCAGCGGTGCTAGAATACCTCTACGCTCGAGGACATGACCATTTTGAAATCGAAAGCCATCGAGAGAATTACCCTAAGGGGTGCGTGTGTGAAAAGTGTGTTGAATTCGGTATTTTATCTTGAAGATTAGTGGGCTATGTTCAATTTTTAGTCTTGCCATACACGCCTAATTACTAGCAATTTATAGGGTGCGGAAAGTAAAATACGGAATGTAAAAGTGCGGAAAGGTAAATGTCCTACGCTATTACAAGGCTTTAGGGGCGAGATACATAATTTAAAATGCGGAAAATAAAATCCTAATTTAAACTATTACATCCCATGAACAGTTACATTATTGAAAATAAAATGAAAGCAGTAAAAAGCGTCAGAATCGGATTAACTTTGTAAACGAACAAGAAATCGGAAAATATGATGAAATCGAAATAAGGAAAATGTTAGAAAAAATGTAAATTTTAATTGAAAAAATATGACATCTGGAAGTGATGTAAATATGCTAAAATAATTTTTGGGATTTTTTAGATGCAGTTTAGTAATTAAAATGAATTTAAAATGATTTAAATGCAAAATTATGAATAAAAATAAATATGCATGCAAAATATATTTTTAATTTCATAAATTAAATAAAGATTTTAGAAAATAAATGCAAAAGGAAAATTATTTTGACAATTTTTAATGCATAAATAAAATGTGAAAAGAAATTAAAATAGATGCAAAATATTAAATAAAATAGAAAAATAGAAAATATGAGGTTTTGCAAACTTGTAAAAATAAGTGTACGAGCGAGGATCGAGCGGAGACCTAGCTTCAAACTTTGAAAACCACTCCTTGCCATACGAACCAGCAGCTCTTGTTTGAAACCGGATCAAATGGATTAAACACGCGTCATCACAGCTTCCCTCCTTTCGCGCGGACTTCGTCTTCACCTTTTGAATTTTTGAAAGATAGCGTCGGCTTTTGCTCGGCTAGGCCTGGCAAAATCAAAAACAGCATACATAATATAAATGACATCCAGACCATGGTTCGATTCCTTGAAGCATTAGAACACGATTGCATAGGTCTCATGGTCCAATTTTCCTATTAAGGAAACCTAATTCATTCACGAAACTCTAATCATGGTGTAACACGATTCGAGCCATGGAAATTCAATTGGCTTGCCGAAAGTTTACAAACACATCACTAAACACAAAAACAACATCAAATCGAGTTAATAATGCATGAATGAATGAATTCGAAATTTGAAAATTCAAGAACAAACCGATTTAGGTTTTCACGATTACGGATGTTTTTGGCAAAGTAAAGGTCGAATTGATTACGGAGATGTCAAGGAATGTGTTGGACACCTCAAAATCGATTGAAAACGGTGGAAGTAGGATTGCCAATAGCTTGCTTGCCACAGTTTTTGAGTTTGAGAATAGGGTTTCTAGGGCAATTTTTCGTTTCCTTTTGATTGGTATGCATCGGTATAAATCTTGGATGGATTTGGGATCATTATTGGCAAGAATCAATCACCATTCAATGAAAATCAAATTTGATTTTTGTATAAAATCAAATTTTCAAAACTTGATCAATTCAATCCAATCTTGCCATTTTTTCAAATTTCGAAATTTTACGGGCTTTGGTGAGTTTCTTGAATCTCAAGGAAGGAACAAAATCAATCTTTCAATTAATTTTGATTTTATAATTTATTTTAAAATTTAATTTGTATTTAAATGAATAAATTCAAAATTAAATAGAAAAATAAATCAAAAATTCATGGCATTGGGCTTGGATATTCCTAATTGTATAAGGAATAAGTTTGGATGAAGAAAAAGCAAGCCTATTTGCAAAAAATTTGATATTTAGAAGTATCTCTCTTTGTGCATTCTTTCAAAATTGCCCAACTTGTGAATGGTGTATCTTGCTCAAGTTTCCACATTTTTGAGTGTTCTTGGACATTTTGGAAAGCTCTAAGAGTCCTCTAACCAACCTTTTTGGTCTCATCTCAATTGGAGTTACCATGCTCAATATATCTTCAAAGCAAAAAGTTGACTTTTTGTTGACTTTGAAAATGACCTGGAATGTTTTGAGCTATACCTCTCAAATGAAGCATTTTTGGGATATTCTTGTGAGACATGAAGTTGTAGAGAATTGAATTTCCTTCAAAACAAGAGGTGGTGGAAAAATTTCTGAGAAAGTATGAGAAAGTTATGATCAGTCAAAGTTCAGTTGACTTTTCACGTAGAAACCCTAATTTAGAAAGTTTGACTTTTGGGCAAATCTTGAGTTTTCTTGATGAATCATGATCAACCCTTGATCAAATGATGAATGTAACTTCAAAATGAGGATGTTGACCAAAAATTATGAAGTTTGACTGTATGTTGACCACAGTTGACTTTTGTCGAATCTATTGATTTTCAACCATCGAGCAATTATGCGAAATTTGACTTGTAAGGCTTGAAACTTGTCATGGAGAATCTTTGAAGCATATGAGGAGGCATGAAGACCATTGGAGATGTTTGGAAGTCCATCTTACCCTGAGAGATACCAAACCCTAGTTTGGGTTGATTGTCTAGGAGAGAGTTTGTCTGATCAACTCTTGAGGAATCCTTGAGTATGGATGTATGAAATATCTTGAGAGGATGGAGGGAAAATTTTGGGGTATGACATTTCCCTATTCAATCTTCTTGTCTTGGAAGGGTTAGATTGACACGCTTGTCTTCGTGACTGAAAGTAGAAGATAATTGAACACTCGAATACACAAAATTTGCACTCACATTGGATGGATAATGCGGGAATGGGCTTACAGATGCCATTTGGAGAAGCTGGATACTTCGCTGGAAGATGAGTCGTGCGCTAGACTCGAGAATGTCGATAGGAGAATTGGCGGGGATGGGCTTAAGATGCCATCTAGAAAGATCGATCTTTGGGGAGTGAGCGTGCGCTAGGCTCTGTAGGCGTTTGGGGAGCATGGAGATGGGCTTAAGATGCCATCGGAGGAGTCATCGTTAGACTTCGTGTTCATTTTTGAATGAAGTTATTGGTTTGTATTGATTTTTAACCATATATCGGCATGCGAAAGTGAAGCCTTGTTGATAAGTAGTCGGAGATGGGCTTAAGATGCCATCCAAGGCAGCTAAGTCGTCGCTAGACTACGTAGTTCTTTATCGATAATCGGGAATCGAATAAATCTTCGTGATTACTCGAGGGAGATTGTAGTTGGCAAAAATGGATAGCTTCCATTGTGCATCGGTGTTGATCCATTACTGTTATCGGAGGATAACAGGTGGTCTTCGGATAGTTTTCCGTCGGTTCGGGCTTAATCTGGACCCGATCGTCGGAGGACAACCAAGGCGGTCTTCGGATAGTTTTCCGTCGGTTGGGGCTTAATCTGGACCATCGTCGGAGGACAACAAGGCGGTCTTCGGATAGTTTTCCGTCGGTTCGGGCTTAATCTGGGACTCGTTTGCGTCGAAGTATTACTTTTTGGAAAAACAAGAGGAACTTTAATAGAATATTTAGTTTTATGCAAAGTATGATGCATGGCGGTGTATATGAATGATGTATGCATGAATTATGACTTATGAGTAATGTATGAATGATAGATGTTGTGGTATTTCAAAACATATCCATCTTGAAGAAGATGCGGATGTTACATTTGAGAATTCGATTTACGCTTGGAGATTCGGGTAGGTGAGAACCTCGCTTGTGAAAAAGATATTGGATTCCTCCGATGCGCTATCGACCAAGTCTTGGGCCTAGATATTGTTGAGAAAGTGAGATTTGAGAAGCTCGTTGTTGGAGATCTCATATAGACCTGGCGGGAGAATCTCGGAGGCGATCCGTTGGGGACCTTGTATGTAGATCCTGTTTGAGGAAATTTAGGAGGCTCTCTTGGGGGATTCGAGTGTAGATCTCGTGGAGCATTTGATAGTTCGGAAACTGGTTAGAAGAGTCGAGAATCCGTTGTAATCGGTAGGGAATGAAGGTGTAGTTTCCTCCGATGCTATCTCGACCAAGTTGTGGAGTCGAATCTCTGCGTGGGAAAAAGGAAAGGACTAAGAGATGTCGTGGGGGATAAATACCTTGATGAGGGTGAGGTGTTCTGCTCGGAGACTAATGTAACTACTTAGTCGAGTAAATTCTTTGCTAAATGGATTCCTTTTGCTCTGGGAAATTGTGTTGTGGTGACACCTGCGGGGATCATGCTCGTGGGGAGCGCTTTGGTGACTTTCGTAAAGTCGTCCCAATTCACGGAGCAGTAGTAAGTACTTTTGTATATTCACTTTTATGTTTGTGATTAGATTCTTATTGTCAAATCGTATAGTCATTCAAAACAAGCGTTGGACTTATTGCAAATAACAACAACATAAATTGTAAAGAGAAAACTGCGTTTATTTAAAGGTGGCGTATGGCCAGTAGTTTGTACACAAGAAGGTAAAAGCTATCGGAAACAATCTCGTTAAGTTAACTATGCTAGTACTCATATATTTCGACTATCTCATCTCTTGCTTTCGTTAGAAAGTGAGTAGGATCTTCGCCATTTGAACCTTGAATCTTGATAGTAGTGCAGGCGGTGATCGGAAGAGACATAGTCGTGCGCTTAAATCTAACTTTTGCCTAGACCGCCCTTTTGGGTTTTGAGTCTAGGGATACCTTTCTTTGCCGCCTTTTCAGGTTTTCGACTTGCCGGGTGTACATGTTTTGTATATATCCTTAACTTTTGCCCTGACCCTTTTGGTTCGCCAAGATGCCCTTATTTTTGCCTAGGTTCATCGACCTAGCGGGTCTATTTCATGCGTAGTATTTTTTGACTATGTCTGCGTTCACAGGGTGTGGGAAGTCTTCGCCATCCATGGTGCTAAGCATCATAGCTCCGCTGGAAAATACTGTCTTGACTACAAATGGTCCCTCGTAGGTGGGAGTCTATTTGCCCCTGGGATCACCTTGTGGTAGAATGATGCGCTTGACTACTAGATCACCGACTTGGTAGACTCGGTGCTTGACCTTCTTGTTAAATGCTACGATCATTCGCCCGATAAATCATCCATGGCAAATGGGCCGAGTCGTTCTCATCAATCAAATTAATCGGTGGCGAAGTGCGGACCCAATCGTCTTCGCCTAACTCTGCCCTCTGGAGGACTCTGGTTGAGGGTATCGAACCTCGATGGGTAAGGCGGCCGATACTGGTATCTACGAGAGAAGGGGTTTCCTGTGGATGTTCGTCGGTGATGCGATAACCATGAAGAGCAAATGGTAACATCTCATGACAATCTTTGTAAGTCACTATCATCTTACATATAATCTTCTTAATGTTCTTGTTGGCGGCTTCCACGCCATTCATCTTAGGCCGATAAGGAGAGAGTTGTGATGCTTGATCTTGAATTGCATGCGAGTTCGGAGATCATCTTATTGTTGAGATTGGAACCGTTATACGTGATGATCCTTCGAGAATGCCATATCGACGGATGAGGTTATGTTTGATGAATCGAGCCTGACATTCTTGGTAACGAGATCACGAGCGAGGCATACCCACTGGTGAAATAGTCAATTGCCACAAGGATGAAGCGATGTCCATTGGAAGGTGGGGCTTGATTTCTCAATCATGTCAATGCCCCACATTGCAAAGGCCAAGGAGAAGTTAAAACATTCGAGACGGAGGTGCGTGCACTGTCGGCATATATCGGCACTTGTGACAAGATCGGCGTGGCGGTGACAATCGACTTCCATGGTGGACCAATAGTAACTTTGTTCTCAAAATCTTCTTAGCCATGGTGTGTCCTTTGGAGTGGGTACCAAATGCCTTCGTGTAACTCTTCCATGATATGCATTCTTTTTCACGGTCTACACGGTAGATGGCACAAGTCGTGGTTCTTGTATAAGATCGTTCTTGAGAAAGAATTTGGGCGAATCTTCTCATGAACTTCTTATCATTAACGGATGCCCTGCGGGATATTCACGAGCCTCAAGATACCTCTTCACATAGTACCAAGGTTTCTCTTACGTATCAAGCTCACAACAATATCTTGGTTTGTCAAACTTCTCGATGATGCGGGGAGCCTCGTTGTCCCATCTAACCTTGAACATAGGCGACATAGTAGTAATCGTGCTAGTGATTCTCTTCTCGTGGAATATGATCAAAAGTAATCTCTTGAAGTAGGGAATCAAACTCGAATATGCTCTCGATCGGAATGAGATTCGGATGCTTCGTATCCACTCGCCTTTATCGGTGATCACTAAAGTGAGTCTCCATACACTTGTAAGAACTTGATTCTTAAGTCAATAGCGACTTTAAGACCCATGATGCAACCGTACTCGGCCATGTTGTTAGTGCAACTGAAACATAGTCTGGCGGTGAAAGGGTATGTCACTTTGTAGGGATGTGATGGCGCCAATGCCATTGCCAAGTGCGTTTGAGGCTCCATCAAAGACCATAGTCCATCGGGATCCTTGTTCGGGTCCTTGACCGGGCCTAGTTCTTCCAATCATAACTAGTAAAACATCTTCATCTGGAAATTGAGCTGCATATCTGATAGTCATCTACTTACGATGAGCCAAATGATCGGCTACTACTTCCTTTGATCGCTTTAAAGAAGTGTCTTGGATGTCGTATTCGGTCAAGATTATTTGCCATCTTGCTATTCTTCCGGAGAGAGCTGGTTTCTCGAAGATGTATTTTATCGGATCCATCTTAGAAATCAACAAAGTAGTGTGAGTCAACATATCTTCTTAGTCGGTGACGAGCCCCGACCAGCGTTACAAGTTTTCTCGGTGAGTATCTTGTTTCACATCGGTAAACTTTTGCTAAGGTAGTATATTGCATGCTCTTTTCGACCGGACTCGTCATGTTGCCCCAACACACACCCATTGAGTTCTCTAACAACATCAAGCACATGATAAGAGGTCTTCCTTCGGTAGGCGGCATCGGGATAGGAGGATTACGAAGGTACTCCTTGATTTTGTCAAAAGTGATCGGCAATCGTCATTCCATTCCACTACTTGATCTTTCTTTAGTAACTTGAAGATTGGCTCACAAGTAGCGATTAGGTGTGCAATGAATCGGCAATGTAGTTCATCGGCCGAAACCTCGACTTCCTTCTTGGTGCGGGGGCTGGCATCTCTTAAATAGCTTTAACCTTGGCGGGATCAAACATACCTTACCGCGACAACAAACCCTAGGAGTTTTCGGATCGACTCCAAGGTGCACTTGTTAGGATTAAGCCTTAACACATACTTCTTCACCTATCAAACAATTTACGCAAATGACCAAGATGTTCTTCTTGATGCGTGATCGAGCTATCATGTAAATCGTAGACCTCTCTCGTGATGAATCATGTCATGAAACAATGTCACCATAGCACGATAAGTGGCGCTGCGTTCTTGATCCGAGCGGCATAACCTTGTAGCAGAAAGTGCCCACTTGTGTAACAAAGTAGTCTTCTCCATGTCTTGAGGAGCCATTTTGATCGATTATAGCAGGAGAAACCATCCATGAAGGAGAAAACCTTGTCTTTGGCGGTGTTGTCAACGAACATCAATATGAGGAAGTGGAAAGTCATCTTTCGGACTTGCTTTGTTCAAATCTCGTAATCCACACATTCGTACCTTACCATCCTTCTTAGATACGGGTACCACATTACAACCGTGGATAAAAGTATGACTAAGAAACTGCATTGAGCGCTTCATAACCGGCTTTGATCTTTTCGACATCTCGGGCGCATCACGCCGACCTACATTTCTTGGGAGAAAACCCTCTTTTAACGATCGGTGTACCACAATATCAATGTCTAAACCGGCATGTCTTCGTATGACCAAGCAAAACCTCAATATAGTCTCGTAGCATCTGAACCAACCTTTCTTTAACCGTTTCAAGACCGCTCTATCTTGATCTCTTTTCATCTTCACTAGTACCCAAATTCCAACCTCAACTTGCTCTTCGTTGTGTATAACTCGCTCTTCTTGCTGGCGATCGGCAAGTTCTCCGGCACTTCACAATCTTTCTCACTTTCGTCTTGGCTTGGTAGATTGGATTATCGAAGTCATATTTAGCACTAGCATATTTGTTATGAGATTCGGAGTGATTACGCGATGTATCACGTGGGTGTGTGTAAGAAACACATAGCTTTTGAAGGGGTGATAAAGTAAAGAAAGAAAACAAACAATTGAATGCAAAGTCCAACGAATTTATTGAATGAAAATCATAACGATAGATAATAACCCTCGCAAACGAGCCATGATGCCGGGCGAGCACTAGGCTTTCAAAGTTTATTGTTCAAAACATAAAGAAATATGAAAGCAAAAGCAAGAGCAATTACTCGACTAAAGGAGATTGGTATGGCGTCTTGATCTTCCAATTGCTAAGCCCTTTATGCAGGTTGGGAAGATCCACTGGCGATGTCGAAGCCGTTGTCGTCGTCTTCTATAGCATGGATTCCACTTTGGCGATCACGGAAAGGAAGTTGGCGGCACGTTTTGCGGTATCATCTTCGACCCTTGATGGTGAAGCCTAAACAGTCTTGTCAAATTTGAAAGGAAGATCGGGAGCTGGCCCCAAATAGTACTACCTTCTTCGGCGGCTTGAGCATCTTTCGTGAGGCCATTCTAGGCGAGCTTTAGCTTCGAGGAGTAGCGGGAGAGTCAGGCATGACTACGGGTATTGTTTCAAAAGCTTGACGAGTCTCAAGAATTCACCCTCCATCTCGAGATAGCGGAATGGTAGATGGTGACCATATATTCCTCTTCACCACATCTTGTAACAACCTTCCTTTCACGGTATTTGAGTTTCGATGCGGTAGAAGTAATAGCGCCTGCCCATGTATCGAAGGCGTCCAGTAGTAGGCAAAAGTAAGCGGAGCGGATGTCCATGACAAAGAAAGTGGAGTCAAAAGTGCGGGAACCGACTTTATGATGATGAGCTCTCCAAACCGTTCGCTTAGAACCATCAAAAGCTCTTACGATTATGTCAGGGTCTAGAACCAACCCTCGACATCAAGTCGATCAAAAGCGATCTTGAAGGATATTTAGAGCGAACCGGTGTCAACCAAAACATGAGACGATGTAGTGCCCTTGCACTCAGCGAGAGATGTGCAAGGCTTTGTTGTGTTTCTTTCGGGAAGAGTCAAATCGACATCGAGAGAAGCCTAGGCCGTTGTTGGCGGCCGAGGCTAGCAATACAAACTTGAGGCTGGTCGGTGGTAGTGTCTTGCGGTACATGGGCATTCTTGAAACTTCACCAGGCGTTAGCATGAGCCTCGAGCACAAAGCGAAGCAAGCATGGAGATTTTGTCTGTCCCAATTCTACAACATTGTAGTCACTCTTCTTGATAATCTTGAAATTTCCTCCATTTCTTGTTTGGAGGTGTCTTTAGCAACTTCCTTTGGTATGGTGGCGAGGATGAGTTCTTGGTTCTTTCCCTCTAGCTTGGGGATGGGTTGAGCAGTTGGAATGCGAGCTAAGTCGCGGTGTCTTTTGGAGAGATATTTGGAGAATACCCTTGGGTTACGGTCACCTTACTAGATCCGGTGATGTTGTCAATGTCGGGAATGGTAGCTTCAATTGTAAGATCTTCAATAGTCGGAGGTCTTGCTTGGCGCCATGATAGTAAACATCGGATCCATAATTCAAGGATAGCTTTATCGAGAGGAATATAGAATGGTCTTGGAGAAGTAATGATGAGAGGTGCCACTCTAGGCACGGGATCGTGAGAGGAAATTCTTATTGTGTTAACATCGGCATAGTCTTAGGAAATCGTCACCCCATCCGATCGCCTTAACATCTTGATCGCGACTTTATCGATACGATAATGTTGCAGTGCGATCTATCGCGTAGTTTTAAAGATATCGAACCCAGAGACTATAAATCGACCTATTGTTATCCTATGTTACGGTATCTGCTAAAGATAATTCTTTAGGATTTTTGGTTAAGGAAAATATAATAAATAAATAAATAGATATCGATGCGTAATTAAGTCTAACCTAAGGGATCTAAATTTCCTTGACGTGTTACTCATGTTGATAAAATCCTATTTAACAAACAATACTTATCTAAAGATCCTATCTCAAACGTCGCTCTATTGATAAGAATCATGTAATTAAATCCTAACGTATGCTTTAGCTATCCATGAATATAAAAACACTTTTGAAAATAAATAAAGTTTAATTGGTTTTAAAATCTTTCATGGTTTCTAAATACAATACCTAGTATCTACTATACGGTTCTAAACCTCATGTCGCTCTGTTGGTTTCTAACCTTAGTCGATTTATTAACCTCAAACTTTCGCTCTGTTGGTTTCTAAACCTTTTAATAAATTAAATTAGATATCTAAATCGAAAGAATATTTTAACACGTAACATTATGCGGTTTATTTTGATTCCTTTGGTTCGATTAATTTACATACCAATATCAAACGATTTAGCCAAACATAGAATTTAGCATAAACAAACTAAACATGAAGATAAAAATTAAGAGCAACATGATAATTAAATTAAAAGTAGTAAATGATAATAATAGCAACAATAATAATAATAATAACAATAATAATAATAATGATAATAATACAATAAAGAACATAAATCGAAATGAAGAACTTGAAATAAACTTCTATTATGATGACAAGATTGTGATCCAAGAGTACATAGATTGTAGGCCTAAAACTAATGGTGTGGTAGTTCCCCGATATGAGAAACTACCACTTTTACAAATATGATTTCTGCCTAAAACTATGAATAGCGCTTCAACAAACTTGGATGTCTCTAAAATGAATGCTAACTAGTTTATATAGTGAGAAATTGTGGAAGTTATCATGAGAGAAGTAGTGATGATAATGGAGAAAGTGGAGAAAGAAGTGGAAAAGTGGGAAGTTGAAAAGATCATGGGGTGATAATGGGAAGTTTGGTGATGGGCCTAGCTTTTATACGTAATTGGGCCTTTTATCTTTTCTTTTATATTTTGAGCATTTTTCTTCATGTCTCCTCCATTTTACTTCTTTTCGAAAATTCTTCATTTAATTAAATATCTGCAAAATAAACAAATACTAGCGTGTCTGAAATAAAGTAATATAATTAAATAAAAATAGTAACATTGTTTATGAAAATTCGTCAAATATGTTATATAAATTCGTGTTATCAAACTCCCTATACTTAAACCTTTGCTTGTCCTCGAGCAAAAAGTAAAAAAAAATCACTTGAGTATAGGTTAAGCGGATATAAAACACAATTCAATTTGTACTTGGTTGAAATTCACTTCTTTGTTGGATAACTCGAGTTTAGACTTTGACACCAAAATTATAATAACACTAGATAACCCCATTTTTGCGGACCAATTAAGTCATGAATTATAGCTCGACCTAATACTTTCGTTTTGTTTCACCCGTTTTCATTCTTGCGCAATCACATTAAGCCCTTTACCTTCTGCACATAATGGAGTAAGGTTAGTGACTTTGATCTTTATAATCCAGCTAGGAGTCCAGTACTTATATTTGGTACTCCTTTGTCAATTACAAATTGCGGGATCGATCGTCATCCCTACCAAGTTCACACAGGGGACCATTGAACCAATTCATAATGGATGTTTGCATAAATATTTTATAGTTTACATTTGTTGAATTAAATGATCGTAAGGACCATCTAACTTAATAAGTGCATCTTCTAATAAAATTTTCTTTAAAAATCTTGATCAATCACTTATATTCATCGATTCTCCACGTAGTTTGTCGTTTAAAGGCGGTGCCTCTTGCTTAATAAACTACTCGGGATTACTTTAAAACTAAGTCTTAAGGTGTTGGTATAATAAGTACTTAAATCAATCTAACACGTTGGGGTTTTAAAGTGTTAGGGCGATAACAATTTTGCTAAGTCGCTCAATTCTTATTTAAAATAGGCAACCTTAGTATTATTTGAGTGTGTTAATATATGAGTTTTAATTTTGTTAAAATTTTATCGTTATGGCTCGAAAAAGGAGAAATTCGAATAAGCACGAAATTTAAACATAAAAGACTAAAATTTCATAAACATGTATTTTATTGAATGGAAATTTTGCAATACATAGAAAAGGAAACTAAAAGGAAAAACTAAATAGAGCAAAGAAAATAAAAGCGAGAAATGTTACGACTCCCCAAACTTAAAATAAGCATTGTCCTCAATGCGATAGAACCAGAGAAATCGAGAAAGGGAAGGGTGGTCACTCGAAGGGGAATCTTAATTTGCATGCCTTTTTAGTAATACATGTGACTTAGGCAAATAAGGAACAATTTTGTAGACCACATGCATACATATATTATATACTTATATATATATATATATATATATATATATATATATATATATATATATATAAATAATTCTAAATTTTAATATATATAATACTAGTATATAATGCTTTTAATTAATATAATAAATATTGGGAAATATTGATTTGGTATATTAATAGGAGAAATCGATAATTAAAATATTACTCAATTATAATTATAAATATTAACGTGAAATTTTTATTGAGTTTAATTATCGGTATTACGGGAAATAGTTCAAGCGCATCGAGAAGAAAGGGTGCAATAGATAACGACTAAAAATTTAAAATTTAACATAAAATAGAAAAATTGAAAATACGAAAAAGAAAAATTAAAATTAGAAACTAGAATGACTACCGTTGATTTTCCATGGCCACTTATCAAGCCATCTCACATATCCCTCACCTTTTCTTTTCTTACGTAGGGCGGTTTATTCTTCGACATATTGGTAGTGGTTACGGATTTATCCTAAGTATAAGTTTTTCAATTTTTGGCTTAGTGATTTCGTCCATCGCCTCATAAGTTAACCTTACCCTCTTAACAGTAATTATATCCCTAATTTTATGGTCCTCTAATTTTCGCTTTTTAGGTAAGACTTCAAATGGTGGTGAATTAGTATGGATATTTTTCAATACCGCAACGTGCGTTTTAGATTGGGAGTCTACCGGAGTTTCCATAAAAATTTTCGGGAAGGGAATCAGTGGGATGTAGTGATTTGGGGTTACGATAGATGCTTCTTTTTCTACCTCTTTTACAACCTCCTCTTTGAACAGTGTTGATGGATTTTCATCAACCTCCCCTATTTTCTCGTCAGAACTTTCCTCGGCCACAATATCATTCTCCTCAAACTCATCATCACTTTCTAGATTTCCAAGCAGTTTTTCCATAATGGTTGTTTCAACATCCACATCTTCCTCAGGTTGAGGTTCTAGAAGGTTTTGTTTGAGTTGGGAGATTTTAGTCTCTAAGCCAATGGTGTGAGACGCGAGGGATTCAACCATATTGGTTAGTTGGCTAAGGGTTTCATTAATTTGAAGATTTTGTTTTCGCACTTCTTCATTTTGGATAATTTGCGCTTCATTTTGGATAAACTGTGTCTCTACAAAGTGCTCAATCATAGACTCGAACCTAGAGTTAGTTATCATCTCATTTGAATCCTCTATCGATGTTTTGAAATCTTCGATTAAATGAGTAAGTTAAAGTCTCTTTTGTGTTTCCTATCGTTCTATCATCCTACATGATTCGTTAAAATCTTCCATTAATATTTCGAGATCAGATTTATATGGTTTTGGTGATTCTTCAAAATATTGGGCGTGATAATTATAGGAAGAATTTGGTTTAGAAAAGGTTTGATTGAAATTATAAGGTTCTTGTGGTTCCTCAAAATATGGGGATTGGTAGTTCTGAAGGTAGTTGGGGTAGGAGTAGGTTTGTGAAGCATTAAAGTTTTCCATCAGTATTTCAAGGTCGGATCTATGGGATTCTTGTGGTTCATCAAAATACTGATAATGGGCATAGGAAAAATTTGGGTCATACATGGTAAATAAAATAAAAATGCCTTAGTCTATACGGTGTAACACCAGAGTTACAATATCGACTTAAATAGTCCGACAGCGGCGCCAAAACTTGATCGCGACTTTATCGATACATTAATCAGAGGCTATGATCTGCCGATTTGCTCGCGTAGTTTTAAAGATGCTCGAACCACAGAAGTTCTCGTCGACCTATTGTTATCCTATGTTCGGTATACTGACTAAGGCGAATAATTCTTTAGGATTTTTGGTTAAGGAAAATATAATAAATAAATAAATAGATATCGGTGCGTAATTGAAGTCTAACCTAAGGGATCTAAATTTCCAGCGCGTGTTACTCATGTTGATAAAAATCCTATTTAAATAAACAATACTTATCTAAAGATCCTATCTCAAAGCGTAAGCTCTATTGATAAGAATCAATGTAATTAAATCCTAACATTATGCTTTATTATCATAGAATATAAAAAACACTTTTTGAAAATAAATAAAGTTTAATCTCTTTTAAAAGCTATCATGATCTTTAAAATTAATACCTAGTATCCTACTATACGGTTCTAAACCTCAAATCGCTCTGTTGGTTTCTAACCTTAATCAGGTTATTAACCTCAAACTTTAATCTGTGGTTTCTAAACCTTTTAATAAATTAAATTAGATATCTAAATCGGAAAGAATATTTTTAACAACGTAACATTATGCGAGTTTATTTTGATTCCTTTGGTTCGATTAATTTACATACCAATATCAAAGCGATTTAGCCAAACATAGAATTTAGCATAAACAAACTAAACATGAAGATAAAAATTAAAACAACATGATAATTAAATTAAAAGTAGTAAATGATAATAATAACAATAATAATAATAATAACAATAATAATAATAATAATAATAATACAATAAAACACATAAATCACGAGAAATGAAGAACTTGAAATAAACTTCTATTATGATGACAAGATTGTGATCCAAGAGTACATAGATTGTAGGCCTAAAACTAATGGTGTGGTAGTTCCCGATATGAGAAACTACCACTTTTACAAATATGATTTACGCTAAAACTATGAATAACGCTTCCAGCAAAACTTGGATGTCTCTAAAATGAATGCTAACTAGTTTATATAGTGAGAAATTGTGGAAGTTATCATGAGAGAAGTAGTGATGATAATGGAGAAAGTGGAGAAGAAGTGGAAAAGTGGGAAGTTGAAAAGATCATGGGGTGATAATGGGAAGTTTGGTGATGGGCCTAGCTTTATACATAATTAGGCCTTTTATCTTTTCTTTTATATTTTGAGCATTTTCTTCATGTCTCCTCCATTTTTACTTCTTTTCTCGAAAATTCTTCATTTAATTAAATATACGCAAAATAAACAAATACTAGCGTATCTGAAATAAAGTAATATAATTAAATAAAAATAGTAACATTGTTTATGAAAATTACGTCAAATATATTATATAAATTAAATGTTATCAAACTCCCTATACTTAAACCTTTGCTTGTCCTCGACAAAAAGTAAATAATCACTTGATATAGGTTCATATGAATATAAACACAATTCAATTTGTACTTAGTTAAATACTTCTTTGTTGGATAACTCGAGTTTAGACTTTGACACAAAATTACCGTAATAACACTAGATAACCCCATTTTTTGAGACCAATTAAGTCATGAATTATAGCTCGACCTAATACTTTGTTTCACCGTTTCATTCTTGCTTAATCATTAAGCCACTTTACCTTGGCATACATAATGGAAGTAACAAGTTAGTGACTTTGATCTTTATAATCAATTAGGAAGTCACAGTACTTATATTTGGTACTCCTTTATCCAATTACAAATTGAGGATCGGATCGTCATCCATACCAAATTCGGCACCAGACTGAACCAATTCATAATGGATGTTTGCATAAATATTTATAGTTTACATATTGTTGAATTAAATGATACGGTAAGGACCATCTAACTTAATAAGTGCATCTTCAATAAAAATTTTCTTTAAAAATCTTGATCAATCACTTATATTCATCGATTCTCACGTAGTTTGTCGTTTAAGCGATTTTCTTGTATAAACTACTAGGATTACTTTAAAACTAAGTCTTAAGGTGTTGGTATAATAAGTACTTAAATCAATCTAACACGTTGGGGTTTTAAAGTGTTAGAACGATAACAATTTTGCTAAGTCATCAAATTCTTATTTAAAATAAACAACCTTAGTATATTTGATTGTATTAATATATGAGTTTTAATTTTTATTAAAATTTTATCGTTATAGCTCAAAAAAGGAGAAATTAATAAACGAAATTTAAACATAAAGACTAAAATTTCATAAACATATTTTATTGAATGGAAATTTTGCAATACATAGAAAAAACTAAAGGAAAAACTAAATAGAGCAAAAAAAAAAACGAACAGAGAAATGTTACGCTCCCCAAACTTAAAATAAGCATTGTCCTCAATGCGATAGAACAGAGAAATCGAGAAAGGGAAGGGTGGTCACTCGAAAGCAGGGAATCTTAATTTGCATGCCTTTTAGTAATACATGTGACTTAGGCAAATAAGGAACAATTTTGTGAACCATGCATACATATTATATACTTATATATATATATATATATATATATATATATATATATATATATATATATATATATATATATATATATATTATAAATAATTCTAAATTTTAATATATATAATACTAGTATATAATGCTTTTTAATAATATAATAAATATTGAAATATTGATTTGGTATATTAATAGGAGAAATCGATAATTAAAATATTACTCAATTATAATTATAAATATTAACGTAAATTTTATTGAGTTTAATTATCATTATTACAGGAAATAGTTCAAAGCGCATCGAAAGGTGCAATAGATAACAAACTAAAAATTTAAAATTTAACATAAAATAGAAAAATTGAAAATCGAAAAGAAAAATTAAAATTAGAAACTAGAATGACTACCGTTGATTTTCCATGGCCATTATCAAGCCATCTCCATATCCCTCACCTTTTCTTTTCTTACGTCATGGGCGTTTATTCTTCGACATATTGGTAGTGGTTACGGATTTATCCTAAGTATAAGTTTTCAATTTTGGCTTAGTGATTTCGTCCATCGCCTCATAAGTTAACCTTACCCTCTTACTTGATAATTATATCCCTAATTTTATGGTCCTCTAATTTTAGCTTTTTAGGTAAGACTTCAAATGGTGAATTAGTATGGATATTTTCAATAACGTCGTTTTAGATTGAGGAGTCTCTAGGAGTTTCCATAAAAATTTTAGGAAGGAATCGGTGGGATGTAGTGATTTGGGGATTACGATAGATGCTTCTTTTCTACCTCTTTTACAACCTCCTCTTTGAAGCAGTGTTGATGGATTTTCATCAACCTCCCTATTTTCTATAAACTTTTCCTCAACCACAATATCATTCTCCTCAAACTCATCATCACTTTCTAGATTTCAGTAGTTTTCCATAATGGTTGTTTCAACATCCATCTTCCTCGAGTTGAGGTTCTAGAAGGTTTTGTTTGAGTTGGGAGATTTTAGTCTCTAAGCCAATGGTGTGAGGCAGAGGATTCAACCATATTGGTTAGTTGGCTAGGGTTTCATTAATTTGAAGATTTTGTTTTGCTTCATTTTGGATAATTTACTTCATTTGGATAATGTGTCTCTACAAAGTGCTCAATCATAGACTCGAACCTAGAGTTAGTTATCATCTCATTTGAATCCTCTATCGATGTTTTGAAATCTTCGATTAAATGAGGTAAGTTAAAAAGTCTCTTTTGTGTTTCCTATCATGTTCTATCATCCTACATGATTCGTTAAAATCTTCCATTAATATTTGAGAATCAGTTATATGGTTTTGGTGATTCTTCAAAATATTAGGCGTGATAATTATAGGAAGAATTTGGTTTAGAAAAGGTTTGATTAAATTATAAGGTTCTTGTGGTTCCTCAAAATATAGGGATTGGTAGTTACGAAGGTAGTTGGGGTAGGAGTAGGTTTGTGAAGCATTAAGTTTTCCATCGTATTTCAAGTCGGATCTATAGGATTCTTGTGGTTCATCAAAATCACGATAATGGGCATAGGAAAAATTTGGGTCATACATGGTAAATAAAATAAAAATGCCTTAGTCTATCTGATTGTAACACGAGTTACAATATCGACTTAAATAGTCCCAATGGCGCCAAAAACAATCGCGACATCGTCTATTAATCGGTGATTGCAAGATACAGATCTATCGCGTAGTTTTAAAGATATCGAACCCACGAGACTATAAATCGACCTATTGTTATCCTATATTACGGTATACATTAAAGCGAATAATTCTTAGGATTTTTGGTTAAGGAAAATATAATAAATAAATAAATAGATATAGTTACGTAATTAAATCTAACCTAAGGGGATCTAAATTTCCAGCGTGTGTTACTCATGTTGATAAAATCCTATTTAAATAAACAATACTTATCTAAAGATCCTATCTCAAAGCGTAAGCTATTGATAAGAATCATGTAATTAAATCTAACGTATGCTTTAATCTCCATGAATATAAAAACACTTTTGAAAATAAATAAAGTTTAATTGGTTTTAAATCTTTATGTGAGTTTCTAAATACAATACCTAGTATCTATCTGGTTCTAAACCTCAAATATCGCTCTGTTGGTTTCTAACCTTAGTCCGGTTTATTAACCTCAAACTTTACTCATTGGTTTCTAAACCTTTTAATAAATTAAATTAGATATCTAAATCGGAAAGAATATTTTTAACAACGTAACATTATGCGGTTTATTTTGATTCCTTTGGTTGATTAATTTACATACCAATATCAAAGCGATTTAGCAAACATAGAATTTAGCATAAACAAACTAAACATGAAGATATAAAATTAAAACAACATGATAATTAAATTAAAAGTAGTAAATGATAATAATAACAATAATAATAATAATAACAATAATAATAATAATGATAATAATATAATACAATAAAAAGAACTTTATAAATAGAAATGAAAATTTCAAATAAACTTCTATTAT
>CM038794.1:85640824-85711076 GCA_021764765.1 Vicia sativa | reverse complement strand
AAGAATAAAGAAAGAAAGAAAGAAATAAAAGAAAGAAAACGCGGGGAAAAGAAGAAAATATTTACAAAGGTTGCTTGATCAAGCCCCGCTATAGGATGCCTACGTATTCCCTCGTACAATGGGAAAGTCGGAGCGCCCTAGTTCGGCTCACATATTTTGGTTTGTTTGTGTTTTTTAGTTTAGAAGACGAAACAGTAAACAACGATGACGAAACATCCTCCATGATGACGAAACATCAGCAACAGACGGGATGACGAAACATCAACAACAAACGGGATGACGAAACATCAGCAACATATGGGAGGACAAAACACCAACAATAGATGGGATGACGAAACACCAGCAGTAGACGGGATGATGAAACATCCTAAGACTAAGAATATTAGTTTGTATCTTTTATTTTGAAAAAGTTTCATATTGTTAGAGTACATCAATGCATTTTTCAAAACAGAATTTTAATTTTAAGGATGCAAAAGGAGAAAGGTAAAAAGTCTAAGGGAAACTAACCTATTTCTATCCCTAATGTTATCATACAACATTGATCCTAAGATTCTAGTTATCAGGGGGAGAATCTACCTAAAGTTATCATCTATGGATAGCAAACCTAAGGTCTATTTAGTTCAAGCTTAGAGAAGAGTGAACTAAAGACCTATGGGGAACATGGAAATCTCGTAAAAGAGATAAAGAAGCAAGCAATCTGTCATACCCCAAAATTTTCCCTCTTATTCCTCAAGACATTTCTCATATCCATACTCAAGGATTCCTCAAGGGTTAACCATCCAAACCCTCTCCTACACAATCAACCCAAACTAGGGTTTGGGAATTCTCAGATCAAGATAGGTTCTCAACACCTCCAATGGTCATCATGCCTCCTCATATGCTTCAAAGAATCTCCATGACAAGATTCAATCCTCACAGGTCAACTTTCCTCGCATAACCGCCGATGATTGAAAATGAATTGTATTGACAAAAGTCAATCTGTGGTCAACATACAATCAAACTTCATGATTTTTGGTCAACATCCTCATTTGTAAGTGACATTCATCATTTGATCAAGGGTTGATCATGATTCATCAAGAAAATTCAAGATTTGCTCAAAAGTGAAACTTTCCAAATTAGGGTTTTCTAATGAAAAGTCAATTGAACTTTGACTGAGCATAACTTCTTCATACTTTATCAAAAAAATTTCCACCACCTCTCATTTTAAAGGAAATTCAATTCTCTACAACTTCATGTCTCACAAGCATGGTCAGAAAGTGCTTCATTTTGAAGATATGGATCAAAATATTACAGGTCCTTTTCAAAGTCAACAAAAAGTCAACTTTTTGTAATGAAGTTTTATTGAGCATGGAAACTCCAATTGAGATGAAACAAAATATGTTGTTTAGAGGACACCTAGATCTTTCTAAAAAGTCCAAGAACACTAAAAAATGTTGGAAATTGAGCAAAATACACCTTGCACAAGTTGGGCATTTTTGGACAATTGCGAAAAGAGAGATACTTGTCAAAATCTAACTTTTTCCAAATGGGCCTATAATTTTATGATCCAAACTTGATCATTTTATTATTTGGGACCATTTGATGCCTTGCCCCGACCTCTTTCTTTTTTTTTGATTTATTTTTGAATTTAAAAGCATTTAATTCAAATTTAAATTAAATAAAATATGAAAACAAGGTATAATTTCAATTTGATTGGATTTTTATCAAGCTTGAGGTCCAAGATAGCCCACAAAACATACCAATTTCTGCTAGCTCAGCTCATGGAAGAAAAATCAAATTTTAAAAAGATTTGATTTTATTTGAAAGGGAAATTATTTTGCATTGAATGGCATATCTTTTTTCCTTCTTTTTGCTCCAATATTACACTTTATAAATACCCAGCACATTGCCAAAGACAAAGGACGAAACCCTAGCCCTTGCAAGCAATCCTTATTTTCAAAAAAATTCTTCAAAGTTGGCAAACTCGATTTTCAATTTCCAGCCAATTTCAAGGGATTTCAAGCATTCAAACGTGTTCCTTGACATCCCAACTAGCATTCCCAGCCTTTACACGAAGCCAAGACTGCCCAGAACACGATATACACATAGCTCCGATTTGGTATTTTTCTCAATTTTGATTTTTACAATTCATGCGTTATTAACTGTTTTTGGTTGCATATTTGAACTCAGGACATCTATTAGAGTGCATTTGAACCATTACATGTAAGCTTGCACGCAGAAAACTCGAATAGCCATTGTTAGGGCATTTGGAACTGTTTGATTCGAACCGGTTTGTACAGTTGTTTTCAGGCAAAACTAACACCACCATTGAACTCGCCATGGTCGATTTAGGGGGGTAGGGTATCCCTTTGCCATTTATTTTTCTTATTTTGCAGGTTTGAGAATTATAGCCATCGGAGAAGACGACCGGAGCTAGGGCTCCGACGTCGTTGACTCATCTCTGACCGGCGAAGGCATGCGTGGCAAAAGTAAGCAATATGATTCGTACATCCGTTCCAACTGGGGTCCATGCGTGTTGACTGTGCTTTGAGTTATAATCAGGACACGTTTTCACTTATAAACCATTGGTTCCAATTTCCAAACACAAAAGCAAGCTAGCTCAGATGGCAACGCGTGTATGGATTTCTACAAAGGGCGTGAGTTCGATCCCTGGCAAGACCACTTCTTTTTTTTACAGTTTACAAAACTAACTTTTTCTTTTCTTATTTTCTTTAATATTTTTTATGCAATTTAATTAATCTTCAAATATTTTTCTCATGCATTTAATTATCACCAAAAATATTTTCCTTTTGCATTTTAATCTGAAAAATACTGATTTAATTTTTGACATTAAAATTAATATTTTTGCATGCATATTTTAATTAATTGTTAATTAACCATTAAATTGACTTTTAATTGCTTTTAATTATCGAAATCGATTCAGAAAATTCCCAAAAAATTATCTTTTCATCTTATTGTCATTACTAATCAAAAAACCTTTTTCCTCATTCAATAATATTTCTTTTTACAAACATTTTCCTCTTATGCGAATTTCTCTTATTTTCCGATCATGTATCTGTTCACAGGTTGTAACATTTCGGACCATTTTTCTCGCTTTTCTTTTCAATTATGTAACTACCTATGGGATGTAATAAGCTTAATTAGGATTTACTTTCCGCACTCCTATTATGTAACTGCCCCAAAGCCATGTAATAGCGTAGGACTTTACCTTTCCGCACTTTACTTTCCGCAATTTATTTTCCGCACCCTATATACTACTACTAATTAGGCGTGTATGGCAAGATAAAATTGGACATAGATCACTCTTAATTTCAAGATAAAATATCTGAATTTGACACACTCTTTTCACACATGCACCCCTTAGGGTAATTCTCTCTCGTTGCCTTTACGAATACAAATGGTCAAGTCCCTCGAACGTAGAGGTATCCTAGCACCGTTGCCTTCAAAATATATCATCATAGTCCCTTCGATACAAAGATCATAGACCCACGATGTCGCCTACGAATACATGATCTTGACCCTCGATTGTTGCCTACGAAAACTGATGATCGTCCCTTCGAATGTGCTAGGATACTTCCTACAAGTTGCCTTCTATGACCATCTGATGTCCCTTAGAATGTACCTTTACATCCAACGAATGGAGTTACCTACCAACTAATGGTATGGATAGCACTATTCTAAAGGAACGTAAAACAACATGAAAACGACCATTCTGAGTAGGTAATAAAGACTTTTAGTTGCTTGCTCAAATCAAATGCTCTTCACACCTCACACTTTTGTCAAAGTTCAAACACTTTTCAAAACGAAATATTTCGAAACACTTTGTATACATTCCTACGTGAATCATTACAAAGTCAAAGCGAAATGCCTTTTCAAAACATTTTTGTCAAACACATATAAAGCACTTTTAAAAAAAAAAGATCTAAGAGCAACTAAGAGCCCGTAGATAACTACGGATGGAAAGGGGTGCTAATACCTTCCCTTTTCATAACCTTCTCCTTACTCGTAATCTAACGAAGGTCTTTTTCTCGTACTTTTTACCTTCCCTTAATTGATAAAAGAAAAGTCGTTGGCTTTTGTTATCCGCAACATTTGCGATACAAAATCTCAAAGTCATTTCACCAGACATGTAATCGGCGACTTACCGGGAGACACCCTAAAGAGAGAATGCCTTAGGATTTCTAGATCATTTTTACCGCTCGCTTGATTCGCTTGCTTTATCTTTAAGGGTTGCTTGGGTATTATATTTGTGGGGATCCTACACCGGATCCGTTTCCTTTTAGGTAAGTAGCAACAGATCGTCACGACCGCTAGGGCGACCAAGCGGTCAACATGATGGCTACGTTAGTGTGACACTTTGATGTCCCGATATTTTCATTTCTAAGTTGAGGATAGTATTTGGCTTCGTGGTGTCATCAAGACTAACTCAACTTTTAGAACCCTAATTGACCCATCTTGGCCATTAGAAGGTAGTGAGATGGTCGGCTTTGGTGTAGACCGAGGTTGGTTGATACCGATGCTACGCCATTAAGATCGACTTTTGGGATATTTTCGATGGACCACTTGGTAGTCGTATTGAAATAAATGCCTACGAGAAAGATCAATGATATGAGATTCTTAGAACCCGGTTACTATTATAGGACAGGATGAACCAACTCAAACTCTTGGTAGGGTAATCACCTATACCTCATGCGAGCCTTAAACCTAGGATCATTGTGTGAATTGTTTGTGCTTGCTAAACATGACATCATGACATCATGTGCATTGCATATCATCTCTAACTATTTCAAGGACCTAGGGATTTATCTTTGCTCTGTTTTGTAGGGATTATGGCTTCTAGAAAGACTATCCGAATCAACTTCACGGGTGTACCTTCTCACTCAAAGAATTGGTTCGTAAATTTCGATCATGCTCGCTTGTCAAAAGACATGGTTATCTGCTTGACTTGGTTGTCTCCTTTGAAGAAGATATGATGCATGTCCTATTCCAGTTCTTTGATCCAAAACACCATTGCTTTACATTCCTAGACTATCAGTTGGTTCCTTCCTTGGAAGAGTTCTCTAAGCTACTTCGGATACCTATTCTTGACCAAATTCCATTCACCGGTTCGTAAAAGGTTCCTAAGTACAAAGACATCGATCCGCACTACACCTAAAGCGCCGACATTGAAGCCAATTGGGAAACAAGAAGTGGAGTTAAGGGTTTACTTGCCAAGTTCCTAATAAAGAAAGCCCGAGAATTCCTCAAAGCTATGAGTTTCCAAGCATTCAAAGACATCTTGGCTTTGCTAATCTATGGTTTGGTTCTATTTCCTAACTCGGATCAATTCATAGATGTGAACGCCATCAAGATTTTCCTCACTCGCAATCCAAAGGCCTACTTTACTTGGAGACATTCTACATTCTTCCACACTGCACTATCAAGAGGCAAGGAACTCTCATGTGTTATATACCGCTGCTTTCTGTGTGGTTTATTTTGCACCTTGCTCCATCGCTTTAAAGAACGAACAAAGGTTGAAGTGGTCTCAAAGACTAATGTCACTCTCTCATTCGATATTCGCTGGTGTCTTTCTCCCGTATGACTTCACATTCATTGAGGCCAGGAGAATTCTAATGTACCACTCCTTGGCATAAGGGAGGTATCACCTACAAACCTTTTCTAGCTCTATGCCGCTTGGTCATGCTCAAGAGATGGTCCACATGATATGCTTCTCCAAGATATTGTGTTCGACTACAACCACGATCTCCATCACGATTTAAGGTTCATACACGCTGGGGCATGGTAAAGAAGATCGACACCAAGACGGGCACCAAAACTCCATTCCTTGGGAACCTTACCTCAAACGGGTGCAAGCTCGAGCTCAAAACCTCATGATGCCATTCACTGCTCTACCAAGAATTATGGAACCTGTTGCTATAGGTGATGTACCCTATATTGTTCTCCATCCTGACATGCCTACTAATTTCGAAGACTTGAAGAGATCCTGGATTCAGCTTAAAGAAGAAAGGGATACATTCGAAGCTCAGTGCTATGCAAGTGAGAAGAAGGTACTAGAGTTGACCAAGCTACTCACGAGGAGCGAACATCAACGCCACCGCACTAAAAGGAAGCTCCATGGAGACCTAGAGCTTTAGGATTTTTATTCTTTGTCTTATTTTTCGAACTATTTCTTGTACTCAAAAAAGAAAAAAAAAGAAAAAAAAGGGAATAAAAAGAAGCTAATAAAGTTTGTTCATGCTTGTTTAACAAATTTAAATTCCTAAGGTCCTTGAAAACATTGCATTGCATTGCATAAACATCACATATCATGGCATAACATTTCATAATAGGTACATTGAAGATTGGTTTTCTCATTTACTCGCTATTTATTTTAGCGTAAATGGCTCTCTATCACACAAAGATCTCCAAGCTCGTAATGCTCGGCCTGTGGAGATGTTCACCACCTTGGTCCAACGCCAAGAAGATCTCAAGAAGCTCATCAATGTAAAGAAGAGGGTCGCTGGTGTTCTCAACATGGGTAGACGTTACAAAGGTGGTCCTAAAGTGGTCAGCCGGATAGAACTCTCAGAGACCGTCAAAACTGAGGGAAGTGTCAAAGGCAACAAAGAAGATCAGCGTGAGCCCGAGAACAAAGCAGAAGACTATGATAATGACCAGTACTCCAATGAAGATGACAAGTACAAGCAACTTGAAGACCGTCTGAATGCTGTGGAGAATTTGAAAATGTCAGGGCTGAATTTTTAGATCTGAGTCTTTCCCCCGGTGTGGTGATTCCTCACAAGTTAAAGGTTCCTACTTTTGCCAAGTATGATGGCATTTCCGTCGATCCAAATCCTATGTTCAAGATCAACCCCACATCGATGATGAAGTGTGGATTCATTATTTTCAAGAGAGTTTGACCGAACTCAATTGGAATGGTATTATCACCAGAGAGTGATCGATCCGATTTGGAGTGACTTAGATGCTTTCTATAGGCGATGAGTAATGCTAAATTGGCACCCACTGCATGCAACTACAGAGCATGTCTATGGGTCGTGACGAGAAGTTCAAAGAATATGCTCAGAAATGGAGAGATCTAGCAAGCAAAGTTCAGCCACCCTTGTCCAATAGAGAGTTGGTTGATATGTTTATGGGAACACCGACAGCCCATTCTTCAATCATCCGATTGAAACTCTTCACCGGATTCACCGAATGATATTTACCGAGAACGATCGAGGCGGTATCAAGTGTGGAAAGATTCAGAGTCATCTTCAAACGTCGCAAGAGAGCTTTGGTGGTAAGAAAGAAGTTAATGCTGGTATGGTCGAAAAGCCGAGCCAAGACCGACCGTGCTCAACTGGGCCAGATCTCCAACCCTACATCAAGACAACCTCAACAAACAACTCAGAACTGAATGCGCCACGAAGACAGTTCACAAAGATCAACATGCCATTGTCGCAAGCCTTGCAACACATGTTGAAAGCAGAGCTGATTACCTTGAGGGATCCTCCTTAGAACATCAATACTTCCTCTCCGACATACAATCCTAATGCTAAGTGTGCTTACCACTCCAACAGCCCAGGGCATAGTATTGACGATTGTTGGGCTCTTAAGAACAAGATCCAAGACATGATTGAAGCTAAAGAGATTGAGTTTGATCCTCTTGTCGAGACTCCGAATGTGATCAACGCGCCAATGCCTAACCACGACAAGAGTGCCAATGCTATTGACAAGACTGCTTATGTTTTTAATATAGATGACTTGACTGTTCCTCTGATGACTGTTAAGAAGAATTTGCTGCAAGCCGGTGTCAATCCAGGATGCCCAGAGAATTATCGTTGCTGCCCCTCTGCACCTGACGCTTGTGCTTGGTTGAGAAGACGTATTAAGTGCATGATGGATAACCGCGAAGTGCTATTCCTGAAACCACCTATGGAGAATCTGTGTGAAGACATGTCTAAAATGAAGATCGAAGATGTGAGCAAAGATGAACTGTCTGCATGGGATACCTTGGGGCAACCAAGTGGAAGATTCGATTACATGGTGAAGTATACTATTCCTGAAAGCTACAAGATTCCTATTGAAGATGTCAAAGCGACCGGATGGGGAGACGATTTCTCAGAAGACTATGCTGATGTTAACACAATTAGGATTTCCTCTCACGATCCCGTGCCTAGACCGCACCTCTCATCATCACTTCTCCTGCACTGGCCCATATTCTCCGACAAGGCTATGCCTTGGAACTATGGAGCTGACATTTACTATCATGGTGTTAAACAAGACCCTCTGACCATTGAGGACCTTACAGTTGAAGCTACTATTTTGGACATTGACAACATCACCGGATCAAGTAAGGTGACTAGAACCCAAGAGTGTTCTCTCCGTATATCTCCTCCAAAGACACCGCGACTCTAGCTCGATTCCAACTATTCAACCGCCCCGAGACTAGAGGGAAAGAACCAAAGGACTCATCCCGCCGCATGTATACCAAAGGAAGTTGCTGAAGATGCATCCAAACAAGAAATAGAGGAGATTCTGAAGATCATCAAGAAGAGTGACTACAATGTTGTGGAACAGTTGGGAAAGATTCCGTCCAAGATCTCCATGCTTGCTCTGCTCTTGTGCTCTGAGGCTCATGCTAAAGCCTTGGTGAAGTTTCTGAAGAATGCTCACATATCGCAAGACACTACCACTGACCAATTTGAAGTTTGTATTGCTAGCCTAGTTGCCAACAACGACCTAGGTTTATCTGATGCTGATTTGACTCCTGCTGGAAGGAAACACAACAAAGCCTTGCACATTTCTATTGAATGCAAGGGCGTTACATTGTCTCATGTTTTGGTGGATACCGGTTCTGCTCTGAATATCCTACCGAAGAGTGCTTTCAAACGACTTGATGTTGAAGGATTGATATTGAAACCTAGTGACATTATTGTGAGAGCTTTTGATGGTTCTAAACGAACGGTACTTGGAGAGCTCATTCTGCATGTCAAAGTCAGTTCCCAAACTTTCGACTCAACTTTTGTCATGGACATCCGTCCAACTTACTCTTGCCTACTTGAAGCCCTTGATAAATGGGGAAGGCGCTATTACCTCTTCTTTGCATCGTGTCAAGTACCCAAGGAAGGGAAGGTTGTTACAATATGTGGTGAAGAGGAATACATGGTCACCATCAAATGTCTGATACCTTGAGATGGAAGGTGAATTTTGAGACCCCGTCATGCTTTCAAACAATCCCCGAGTCATGCCTGCTGACACCCCTACTACCCGGTTACACCGCCCGCCAAGGATGGCCTCGCTGAAGGATGCTCAAGCAGCAGTTGAAGAAGGAGGTAGAGCTATTTGGGGTCAGCTCCCCAATCTTCCTTTCAAATCTGACAAGACTGGTTTAGGCTTCACCATCAAGGGTCAGAAAATGATATGCTGCGAACATGCCGGCCAACTTCCTTTCCGCATCAGCCAGAATGGAGTCCATGCTATAGAAGACGACGACAACGACTTCGACATCAACAAGTGGATCTTCCCAACTCGTGACAACGGAATCAACAATTGGAAGACCGAAGACATCATACCAATCTCCTTTAGACTGGAGTAATTGCTTTTGTTTTTGTTTTGCTTTTTGTTTTTATGCTTTGAACAATAAACTTTAAAGCCTAGTGCCTTGCCCGGGGCATCGTGGCTCGTTTGTGAGGGTTATTATCTGTCATTTGCATATTTTCATTCAATAAAATCGTTGGACTTTTGCGTTTATTTCTTTCTTTTACTTTATCACCCTTCAAAAGCTATGTGTTTCTTACACACACCCACGTGATACATCAGAGAATCACTCCGCATCTCGCCGAACTTATGCTATTGCTAAATATGACTTCGATAATCCGATCTACCAAGCCAAGACAAAGGTGAGGAAGATTGTGAAGTGCCAAGAGAACTTGTCGATTGCACAAGAAGAAGAGCGAGTTATACACCCACAAGAACCATTGAGGTTGTGAATTTGGGTATCGATGAAGATAGAAAAGAGATCAAGATAGGAGCGGGTCTTGAGAACAAAGGTCAAAGAAAGGTTGGTCAGATGCTACAGACTATATTGAAGTTTTTCTTGGTCATTCGATGACATGCCGTGTTTAGACATTGATATTGTGGTACACCGACATCGATAAAAGAGGGTTTTCTCCCAATGAAATGAAGGTTCGTCAGAGGCCCTTAGATGTCGAGAAAATCAAAGTCAAGTTATGAAGCGCTCAACGGTTTTCTAGTCATATTTATCCATAGTGGGTTGCAAACGTGCTTCCTGTACCTAAGAAGGATGGAAAGGTACGAATGTGTGTAGACTACAGAGATTTGAACAAAGCGAGTCCGAAAGACGATTTTCCACTTCCTCATATTGATGTTTTGGTTGACAACACCGCGCAACACAAGGTTTTCTCCTTTATGGAAGGTTTCTCCAGTTACAATCAGATCAAAATGGCTCCTGAAGACATGGAGAAGACTACTTTTGTTACACAGTGGGGTACTTTCTGCTACAAAGTTATGCCGTTCGAACTGAAGAACGCAGGCTCCACGTATCAGCGTGCCATGGTGGCACTATTTCATGACATGATTCATCATGAGATAGAGGTCTACGTCGAAGACATGATAGCTCGATCACAGACTGAGGAAGAACATCTCGATCATTTGTAGAAGCTGTTTGATAGATTGAAGAAGTACAGACTAAGACTCAATCCCAACAAGTGCACCTTTGGAGTCAGATCCGGTAAACTCCTAGGGTTTGTTGTCAGTGGTAAAGGTATTGAAGTTGACCCCGCCAAGGTTAAAGCTATTCAAGAAATGCCAGCTCCCCGCACCGAGAAGGAAGTTAGAGGTTTCTTGGGACGTTTGAACTACATTGCCAGATTCATTGCACATCTAACTGCTACTTGTGAGCCAATCTTCAAGCTGCTGAAGAAAGATCAAGTGGTAGAATGGAACGACGATTTCCAGATCGCGTTTGATAAAATCAAGGAGTACCTACAGAATCCTCCTATCCTGATGCCACCCAACAAGGAAGACCTTTATCATGTACTTGACAATGTTGAGAACTCAATGGGGTGTGTGGCAACATGACGACTGCTCGAAAAGAGTATGCAATATACTACATTAGCAAAAGTTTACCGATCGTGAAACAAGATACTCACCCGAGAAAACTTGCAATGGCATGGCTGCTCACGACTAAGACAAGATATGTTGACTCACACTACCTTGTTGATTTCAAGATGGATCCGATAAAGTACATATTTGAGAAACCAGCTCTCTCCGGAAGAATAGCAAGATGGCAAATGATCTTGACCGAATATGACATCTAGTATACTTCCCAGAAAGCAATCAAAGGAAGTGTAGTAGCCAATCATTTGGCTCATCAAGCCATGGATGACTATTAGTCTATGCAGCTCGATTTTCTAGACGAAGATGTTTTGTTAGTTATCGATGTGGAAGAACTGTCCCGACGAAGGACCTGAACAAGGATCCCGATGGACCATGGTCTTTGATGGAGCCTCAAACGCACTTGGTAATGGCATTGGCGCCATCATTACATCTCCTACAGGCGAACACACTCCTTTCACCGCCAGATTATGTTTCAATTGTACGAAGCGTGCATCATGGGTATTAAAGCTGCTATTGACTTAAGAATCAAATTCTTGCAAGTGTATGGAGACTCAACTTAGTAATCACCGACATATGAGCGGGATACAAAGCATCCAAATCTCATTCCATATCGAGAGCATGTTCTGAACTTGATCCCCTATCAAGAGATCATTTTCAATCACATTCCACGAGAAGAGAATCGCTGAAGACGATGGCTACTATGTCGATATGTTCAAGGTTAGATGGGACAACGAGGCTCCCCATACCATCATTGAAAAGTTTGACGAACCAGCATACTGTTATGAGCTTAGTACAGAAGAGAAACCTTGGTTCTACGATGTGAATAGGTATCTTGAGACTCAGGAATATCCTGCAGGGGCATCTGTCAATGATAAGAAGTTCTTGAGAAGATTTGCATCCAAATTCTTCCTCAGCAACGACATCTTATACAAGCGCAATCATTACATGTGCTTACTCCACTGTGTAGACCAGAAAATTGCAGCACGTATCATGGAAGAGTTACACGAAGGTACATTTGGTACCCACTCCAGTGGACATACTATGGCTAAGAATATTCTGAGAACAGGTTACTATTGGTCCACCATGGAAGCTGATTGTCACCGCTATGCTCGATCTTGTCACATTGCGATATATGCGCATAAAGTGCACGCACTCCAGCATCACGAATGTTTTAACCGCTCCTTGGCCTTTCGTAATGTGGGGCATTGACATGATCGGAGAAATCAAGCCCACTGCTTCCAACGGACATCGTTTCATCCTTGTGGCAATTAATTATTTCACCAAGGGTAGTAAGCCTCGTCGATCTGTTACCAAGAATGTTGTGGCTCGATTCATCAAGCATAATCTTATCTGTCGGTACGGCACTCCCGAAAGGATTATCACAGATAACGGTTCTAATCACAACAACAAGATGATCACCGAACTCTGCACGCAGTTCAAGGTCACGCATCACAACTCTTCTCCATATCGGCCTAAGATGAACGGCGCAGTGGAAGCCGCCAACAAGAATATCAAGAAGATTATACGTAAGATGATGTGACTTACAAGGATTGGCATGAGATGTTACCATTCGCTTCATGGTTATCGCACTACAAGATTTAACATCTCAGGCAACCCCCTTCTCTCTTGTATACAGTATGGAAGCAGTCCTACCCATTGAGGTTCAAATACCCTCAACCAAAGTCCTCCAGGACGCAGAGCTAGGCGAAGACGATTGATCCGCATCACCGACTGCATCAACCCGATTGATGAGAACGACCGATCCATCCGCCATAGACAGATCTATCAAAAGCGAATGATCAGAGCATTCAACAAGAAAGTCAAGCACCGAGTCTACCAAGTCGGTGATCTAGTAGTCAAGCGCATCATTCTTCCACAAGGTGATCCCAAGGGCAAATGGACTCCCACATACGAGGTACCGCTTTGTATTCAAGATGATTTTCCTATGAGCTATGATACTTAGCACCATGGATGGCGAAGACTTCCCACACCTCGTGAACGCATATAGTCAAAAATACTACGATAAACGAGACCCGCTGGTCGATCGACCTAGGCAAAAATAAGGGCATCCCGCAAACCAAAAGGTTCGGGCAAAAGTTAAGGATATATACAAATATGTACACCGCAAGTCGAAAACCCGAAAAGGCTTGGGCAAAAAGGGTATCCCAGACTAAAACCCGAAGGACGGTCTAGGAAAAGTTAGATTTAAGCGTATGACTATGACTCGTCCAGATCACCTATCTATAGACTACTATCAGCATTCAAGGTTCAAATGGAAAAAATCAATTCACTCACTTTCTACTGACAGCAAGGAGATGAGATAGTTAAAATATATGAGTACTAGCATAGTTGGAACTCGACGAGATTGTTTCGGCATAGCTTTTATTTTCTTTGTATACAAACTGCTTGGCCATACGCCACCCTTTTCAAATTAATACAAGTTTTCTTTCTTTTCACAAAGTGTGTGTTTTTGTTGTTTTCTGTCTACAAACATACGAAAAGCAGACATACAAAGGTACTTACTACAGGCTCTAGGAATTGAGATGACGACGAAGGCCACCAATGCATTCCCCTGCAGAGTACAAATCCCCACGGAGCCTTCGCTTATCACAAACCTTCCCCAACAAAGTACATACCTTTTTTCACTAGTTCTCAAGCAGTAATCTCCAGCAGAGGTATTCATCCCAAGCATATCTCTCATTTCCCAGGCAGCAACAATATCCCGACTCGAAACTTGGTCAGATAGTGCATCGGAGGAAAACTACATTTCTTACTCCCCAACAGGATCTACGCACAAGATCCCCCAACGGAGTGTCTCGGTTTCCATTATCCTCAATAGGGTCGACACACAAGATCCCCAACAGGTTGCCTCCTCACTTCCTCAATCCCTAGTAGGGTCTACATACAAGATCCCCAGCAGAGCATCTTCCATCTTTATTCCCCAACAGTAGTGTCCAGACTCGAAACTTGGTCAGATAGTGCATCGGAGGAATCAAAGTCACCTATTCTTATTCCAAGTCAAGGTTTCCACCAGTTTCATCCTCAAGCAGAAGCCACGAATCCCCAAGCAGAACGTCCATATCTTCCTCAAGATGGATATGTTTTGAAATACATACATACGCATTCATACATTATATATAGAAACAATGTTCATACACATTCTCTTTCTGTGTTTTGCACAACAGGTGGAAATCACTTCTAAACGAAAGGTCAAATATTAATCTGCACAATCATGACCATGAGTCTAGGATTAATACCCGAAGCCAGACGAGAAACCTTATCCGAACGACTACTTGAGTTGTCCTCCGACAACAGGCATTGGATCAACACCCGAAGCACAACAGGGAAGCTATCCACGCTATGCCTATTATCCCCTCAGAGTAATCAAGACGAAAGATTGATTCTGACACTCTCTTATTATCAATAGCAACTATAGAGTCTGGCGTACGACTCAGTTGCCCTGGATGGCATCTTAAGCCCATCTCCGACTATTTGTCGACATTTCTCCACTTTCAGAATGCTGCATATTTGGTTATAAAACCAATACAAACCAATAACTTCATTCAAAGACGAGTGCGGAGTCTAGCGTGCGACTCTCTCCGGATGGCATCTTAAGCCCATCTCCCTCTACTTTCAGGAATATCTACAAAGCCTAGCGTACGGCTCATTCCTCAGCATCAATCTCTCTGAATGGCATCTTAAGCCCATCTCCTATGTTTCTCCTATCCAGGCGACGTTCTCGAGTCTAACATATGACTCATTCCTTAGTGAAGTCTCTAGCTTCTCCAAATGGCATCTATAAGCCCATTCCCATACATCATTAATCAACGGCGAGTGCAAATTTTCAGGTGTACTCGAGTGTTCAATCATCTTCTACCTCCAGGCCACGAAAGGCAAGCATGCCCATCTAACCCTTCCAGTACAAGAAGATTGAACAGGGGCAGCTGTCATACCCCAAAATTTTCCCTCTTATTCCTCAAGACATTTCTCATATCCATACTCAAGGATTCCTCAAGGGTTAACCATCTAAACCCTCTCCTACACAATCAACCCAAACTAGGGTTTGGCAATTCTCAGATCAAGATAGGTTCTCAACACCTCCAATGGTCATCATTCCTCCTCATATGCTTCAAAGAATCTCCATGACAAGATTCAAGCCTCACAGGTCAACTTTCCTCAGACAACTGCCCAGATGATTGAAAATCTGTTGTATTGGGCAAAAAGTCAACTGTGGTCAACATACAGTCAAACTTCATGATTTTTGGTCAACATCCTCATTTTGAAGTGACATTCATCATTTTATCAAGGATTGATCATGATTCATCAAGAAAACTCAAGATTTGCTCAAAAGTCAAACTTTCCAAATTAGGGTTTTCCAATGAAAAGTCAACTGAACTTTGACTAAGCATAACTTCTTCATACTTTATCAGATATTTTTCCACCACCTCTCATTTTGAAGGAAATTCAATTCTCTACAACTTCATGTCTCACAAGCATGGTCAGAAAGTGCTTCATTTTGAAGATATGGATCAAAACATTACAGGTCCTTTTCAAAGTCAACAAAAAGTCAACTTTTTGTAATGAAGTTTTATTGAGTATGGAAACTCCAATTGAGATGAAACCAAAGAGGTTGTTTAGAGGACACCTAGAGCTTTCTAAAAAGTCCAAGAACACTAAAAAATGTTGGAAATTGAGACAAATACACCTTGCACAAGTTGGGCATTTTTAGACAATTGCACAAAGAGAGATACTTGTCAAAATCCAACTTTTTCCAAATGGGCCTATAATTTTATGATCCAAACTTGATCATAATATTATTTGTGACCATTTGATGCCTTGCCACGACCTCTTTCTATTTTATGTTTTTTATTTTTGAATTTAAAAGCATTTAGTTCAAATTTAAATTAAATAAAATATGAAAACAAGGTATAATTTCAATTGGATTGGATATTTATCAAGCTTGAGGTCCAAGATAGCCCATAAAACATACCAATTTCGTGCTAGCTCATGCATGGGAAGAAAAATCAAATTTTAAAAAGATTTGATTTGATTTGAAAGGGAAATTATTTTGCATTGAATGGCATATCTTTTTTCCTTCTTTTTTCTCCAATATTACACTCTATAAATACCCAGCACATTGCCAAAGACAAAGGACGAAACCCTAGCCCTTGCAAGCAATCCTTATTTTCAAAAAAATTCTTCAAAGTTGGCAATTTCGATTTTCAATTTCCAGCCAATTTCAAGGGGTTTCAAGCATTCAAACGTGTTCCTTGACATCCCAACATCCCAGCCTTTACACGAAGCCAAGACTGCCCAGAACACGATATACACATAGCTCCGATTTGGTATTTTTCTCAATTTTAATTTTTACAATTCATGCGTTATTAACTGTTTTTGGTTGCATATTTGAACTCAGGACATCTATTAGAGTGCATTTGAACCATTACATGTAAGCTTGCACGCAGAAAACTCGAATTGCCATTGTTAGGGCATTTGGAACTATTTGATTCGAACCGGCTTGTACAGTTGTTTTCAGGCAAAACTAACACCACCATTGCACTCGCCATGGTCGATTTAGGGGGGTAGGATATCCCTTTGCGATTTATTTTTCTTATTTTGCATGTTTGATAATTATAGCCATCGGAGAAGACGATCGGAGCTAGGGCTCTGGCGCTGACTCATCTCGAGGCGAAGGCATGCGTGGAAAAAGGAAGCAATATGATTTGTCCATCCGCTCCAACGGGTCCACGCTGTTGACGTGCTTTGAGTTATAATCGTGACACGCCACTTATAAACCATTGGTTCCATTTCAAACACAAAAGCAAGCTAGCTCAGACGGCAACGCTTGTATGGATTTCTGCAAAGAGCGTGAGTTCGATCCTTGGCAAGACCACTTCTTTTTTTTACAGTTTACAAAACTAACTTTTTCTTTTCTTATTTTCTTTAATATTTTTTATGCAATTTAATTAATCTTCAAATATTTTTCTCATGCATTTAAAAATCACCAAAATATTTTCCTTTTGCATTTTAATCTGAAAAATACTTATTTAATTTTTGACATTAAAATTAATATTTTTGCATGCATATTTTAATTAATTGTTAATTAACCATTAAATTGACTTTTAATTGCTTTTAATTATCGAAATCGATTCAGAAAATTCCCAAAAAATTATCTTATCATCTTATTGTCATTACTAATCTAAAACCTTTTTCCTCATTCAATAATATTTCTTTTTACTAACATTTTCCTCTTATGCGAATTTCTCTTATTTTCCGATCATGTATCTGTTCACAGGTTGTAACATTTCGGACCATTTTTCTCGCTTTTCTTTTCAATTATGTAACTGCCTATGTGATGTAATAAGCTTAATTAGGATTTACTTTCCGCACTCCTATTGTGTAACTGCCCCAAAGCCATGTAATAGCGTAGGACTTTACCTTTCCGCACTTTACTTTCCACAATTTATTTTCTGCACCCTATAAACTGCTAGTAATTAGGCGTGTATGGCAAGATAAAATTGGACATAGATCACTCATAATTTCAAGATAAAATATCTGAATTTGACACACTCTTTTCACACATGCACCCCTTAGGGTAATTCTCTCTCGTTGCCTTTACGAATACAAATGGTCAAGTCCCTCGAACGTAGAGGTATCCTAGCACCGTTGCCTTCAAAATATATCATCATAGTCCCTTCGATACAAAGATCATAGACCCACGATGTCTCCTACGAATACATGATCTTGACCCTCGATTGTTGCCTACGAAAAGTTATGATCGTCCCTTCGAATGTGCTTGGATACTTTCTGCAAGTTGCCTTCTATGACCATCCGATGTCCCTTCGAATGTCCCTTTACATCCAACGAATGGAGTCACCTACCAACTAATGGTATGGATAGCACTATTCTAAAGGAATGTAAAACAACATGAAAACGACCATTCTGAGTAGGTAATAAAGACTTTTAGTTGCTTGCTCAAATCAAATGCTCTTCACACCTCACACTTTTGTCAAAGTTCAAACACTTTTCAAAAAAAAACATTACCAAACACTTTGTATACATTCCTACGTGATTCATTACAAAGTCAAAGCGAAATGCCTTTTCAAAACATTTTTGTCAAACACACAGAAAGCACTTTTAAAAAAAATGATCTAAGAGCAACTAAGAGCCTGTAGATAACTACGGATGGAAAGGGGTGCTAATACCTTCCCTTTTCATAACCTTCTCCCTTACTCGTAATCTAAATAAGGTCTTTTCTACTTTTACCTTCCCTTAATTGGATAAAAGAAAATTCGTGGCGACTCTTGCTATCCGCAACATTTATACAAAATCTCAAAGTCGCCCACCGACACACAATCACACTTAAACAAGGGAGAACAAGTAAAATGTCAATACATTATGTAATGAATGATAAGAAATGTATGGATGACTAAACATTCGACATAGACGACAAAACATCAATTATGAAAGATAAAATATGCATGGGTGATGATACATCAGGCATGGATGACAAAACATCATGATAACAGACATGGATGGCAAGACATCATGTAAAGGATAATAAAACAGTATACGAACGATGGCGAAAATGAGGTATAAAAAAGGTGACGATGATACCAAACGGAGAAAGTTTGTTTCCTCTTCAATGTATAAGATAAGTAAACTCACGAAAGCGCTTTAAACACCCACGAAAAGGATTGTGCTCTTAATCCGCTTCAAAGGTCCATTCTCAAAAGCTTACGAATCTCACCATCGACCATCCAAGTGTGCCTAAGTTGCGCCAATAAACGATCATGAAATCATGACAACAATATCAACAAAATGATTAGTATCTTAAAAAGGATACCTGGAATACTTGTTGGATAAGTGAAGAGAAATAATTGAGTAATGATTAACCAAGGGCGATACTTGGTCAATCTCGTTAGAGTAAGTGCTCCTACCCCAATCGATAAGACCCTTTTGCATGGGACACTTGGTATATGGACCAAGGTAATTATTTTGGGTTATGATTAACCAAGGTCGAAACATGATTAAGCTTGTGAGAATGGCCATGCCCAAACTCATCTATGAAACCCTTTAAAGAAATTTGGTATAAGAACCAAGAGGCGATAAGAGTCAAGAGATGGAAATCAAATGACCCCATACAAGATGGCCATATGTACGCTCCAAAGAAGTGGGACTCGCGTGGCACTAGTATTATAGACAAACAATTGGGACAATTGATCGAATAGTTGTCACTATAGAAAAGCCCAGGACCAAACTATGAACGTGTGCGAGTGTGCATTATGTATGTATACTTGTTCATTGATGAGGAGCCCAAGAGGAGGCTATGTGTTCTAATTGAATAAAAACTGCATAAGTAAGAAGTAATTGAAACACACAAGGAAATAAAATCCTAAACTATTACAAACCATACGGGAATGGGGGTACAAGTTTAGGAATGGGGATGTATCGAATCAAAAGTACGAATAAAAAGTCTAAATAATACAACCCAACCGAAATAAATCAAATAAATAACTAAAAGAAATAAAGAACTTCATCGAGTGGTGCGAGACATCTCCTTAGGTAAACTTTAAGACGTCGGATAAAGCTTCGCGTATCAGATGAACGTCAGATAGGAATCCCTTCATTAGATAAAACTCCAATAAACAAACAAGGTTCTTATGTGAAGGATAGAGCCCGAGATGCCCGAGATCAGCGAGGATAGAGCCCGAGATAAAACTCCAGAGGCAGGGTCGTCTCGTCGCCCTGATGACAAACGGCACGAGGATAGAGCCCGAGATGCCCGAGATCAGCGAGGTCCAGCTGGTCGTTTTACCGACTATACACCACTGACCGCTTCCCGCGAGCGGATCCTGGCAGAGTGCTCGGCCACAGAGTTCAAGGACGGAGGGGTCAGACGCCCAAAACCCACTCCTGCGAAACCAGGCGCTGACAGGACCAAGTATTGTCAGTATCATCGGAGTCACGGCCACCTAACCGAGGATTGTGTCCATCTCAAGGACGCGATCGAAACATTAATCAAAGGCAGAAGACTCGGGCAATATAAAAAACCTGAAGCATCGCGAGGTGCCCGCGAGAGCAAGGAAGTCGAGGACGAAGCCCGGCCCCAAGGGGACTCCGGCCCCTATCAAATAGCGTACTCGGTAACTAGGCCAAAAGACTTCCACAACCCTGTGTTCACTCACAGCCCGTAGGAAGAATTTCCCTCAACCATGGTCATCTCCGGTGGTGGCGACGCCCAGCTGTCCATTAACTTCGCCAAGCGGAAATTTGATGAACTGATTGAAAAGGCTCTAGTCAACGAAGTTTCTCTTGAACAGTTCTGTGGCCGATCCGAGCCGATAACCTTCTACTTGGAGGAAATCCCCAGAGGAGCACCCAACGCCCATATTCCCCTCCTAATCAAAGCAAGGATGACAAACTTTGAAGTGCATAGGATCCTAGTTGACGAAGGCAGCTCGGTCGACGTCATGTACACTCACCTGTTCCGAACACTACAGCTCGACGAATCCCATCTATCGCCATACGTGGGATCTGACCTTCAGGGATTCAACGGCTCCACGTCCCGACCTTGGGGATATGTGGAGCTCCTCGTCACCTTCGGCGAAGACGTTGCCTCGCGTCACATCAAAGTCCGTTTCCTGGTAATCGACTGCCACTCCCTCTACAATGCTATTTTGGGCAGATCTACACTGGCCGAACTCACAGCAGTTCCTTCGACCGTCCATTTGAAGCTCAAGTTCTACACCAAACGGGGACGCGTCGCTACCATCTGCGGCGACATTAAAGCTGCGAGGAGGTGCCACAACGCCGCGGCTAGGGGACAAACCCTAGTCGACCCGAAAGCGCCCACCACGAGCAAGAAGGATGGGCCGAACAACGCCCAGATCGAGCTCCCCAAAGCCGCGGAGAACTTGAGCCCCAACGTCAGCTCAGTGGACCTCGACACCAGATTTGTAAAAGATGAAGTCGATGGACAGGCACGAGACTCGGATCCACTCTGCCCAATTCCAGATGGCGAGTTCGAGCTCGCTCGTCCCCCTTAGAGAAGACCCCAGCAAATGTGTCAAGATCGGCGCCGAACTCCCCGACCTCGCGAAGCAGCAACTCAGAGCCTGCCCTTTGGGACAACGCAGATCTCTTCGTGTGGTGTGCAACAGAGATGCCTAGACTCGACCCTGAGGTCGCCTGTCACCAGCTCGCCATAGATCTGGCCGCTAGAGCCATAGTACAACGTAGGCGTAGGCAGTCTCCCGAGAAAGCGGAGGCTACTGAAAAAGCTGTAAAAGACCTCTTAGAGGCAAATTTTATTTCTGAGGCCAAGTATTCAACTTGGTTGTCAAACGTTGTACTCGTTAAAAAATGTAATGGAAAATGACGTATATGCGTTGACTACACTGATCTTAATCGGGCATGTCCCAAAGATGCATTTCGCTTACCTAACATTGATATGCTGGTCGACAACTCGACCGGTTATAAATTGCTCTCTTATTTGGATGCTTATTCAGGTTACAACCAGATCCCCATGGCTATGGCCGACAAGACTTGCACGACCTTCATGACGGAGTCGGGGAACTATTACTACAACGTAATTCCCTTCGGACTGAAGAATGCCGGGGCAACTTACCAGCGGATGATGAACAAGGTTTTTCGGAACGAAATCGGTGACATGCTCGAGGTATATATGGACGACATAATCGTGAAATCCCACACCGGGGACGACCACGCTTCACGTTTGAAGAAAGTATTCGACCAAGCTCGAAAGTACATGATGCGCTTCAATCCGGAGAAGTGCACGTTCGGAGTCAAAGTCGGCAAGTTCCTCAGCTTCTACCTAACTGAATGAGGAATCGAAGCCAACCCCGACAAATGTCGGGCATTCTCCGAACTGCCCACACCCAAATCCAAGAAGTCCATTCAAGTCTTGAACGGCATGTTAACCTCCTTATCCCGTTTCATGGCGAGGTCGGCACAACATGCACTCCCATTTTTTAAATTATTGAGAAAGGGGCCGACCTTCGAATGGAATGAGGAGTGCGAGCAAGCCCTCCTGCACCTCAAACCGGCACTTTCGCATCCACCGGTGCTCTCACGGCCGCTAGTCGAGGAAACCTTATATTTATACTTAGCGGTATCCAATGAAGCAGTGAGCGCGGTACTCATACGTGAAACCGAGGACGGGAAAAAACCCGTTTACTTCACAAGCAAAGCCCTTCAAGGGCCCGAGACAAGATACCAGCAAATCGAAAAAGTCGCACTCGCCCTCGTCATCACCGCGAGGAGATTGCAATACTATTTCCTTCCTCGCCCACGTAATCGTCGTGCGCACGGAGCAACCCATAAAACAGCTCCTCGCCCACCCGGACATGGCTGGACGAATGCTGAGATGGTCCCTCGAACTCTCCGAGTTCGACATCTGATACGAGGGACGAAAAGCCCTAAAAGCGCAGGCACTGGCCGATTTCGTCGTCGAAATGACAACGCACGAGCAGATGCCCATCGGGGACAGGAGGTGGACCCTACACGTCGATGGAGCCTCCAGTCCGACAGGGAGTGGCGTCGGCGTCCTCCTCGAAAACGAGGAAGGCATCTTAATCGAGCACTCCTTAACCCTAGCTTTCCCCACATCCAACAATCAGGCAGAGTATGAAGCTTTACTCGCGGGACTGCGCCTGGCGGAAGACATAGGCGCACAGGACATTCAGGTGTTCACTGACTCCCAGCTCGTCGCATCGCAAGTTCTCGGTGAGTACTAAACTAAAAGAGACAGCCTCATCGAATACCTTAATCTCGTTAAGGAAATCTGAAAAACTTCGACAGGACGGAGATTAGGCATGTTCCCCGAGAACAAAACACCCGAGCAAACATCTTGTCCAAACTCGCGAGCACGAGTAAAAAAGCTGGAAACAAGTCTGTAATGCAAGAGACGCTCGCCCGACCAAGCATAGAGAAATCATCGACGATGCTCGACATAAACGCAATCGGGGATGTCGACTGCTGGATGACCCCCGTATTCAATTACCTCACCCACGGGGAATTACCCACGAATAAGTTGGAAGCAGCCATCTGTCATACCCCAAAATTTGCCCCCTACTTCTCAAGGATTCCTCAAGGGTTGACCAGACAAACCCTCTCCTAGACAATCAACCCAAACTAGGGTTTGGTAATTCTCAGATCCAGATGGACTTCCAACATCTCCAATGTTCATCATGCCTCCTCATATACTTCAAAGAATCTCCATGTCAAGTTTCAAGCCTTACAAGTCAAGTTTTCTCAGACAATTGCTTAGATGGTTGAAAATCAGTTGTATTCGACAAAAAGTCAACTGTGGTCAACATACAGTCAAACTTCATAATTTTTGGTCAACATCCTCATTTTGAAGTTACATTCATCATTTGATCAAGGGTTGATCATGATTCATCAAGAAAACTCAAATTTGCTCAAAAGTCCAACTTTCTATATTAGGGTTTCTTAGTGAAAAGTCAACCAAACTTTGACTGAGCATAACTTCTTCATACTTTCTCAGAAATTTTTCCACCACCTCTTGTTTTGAAGGAAATTCAATTCTCTACAACTTCATGTCTCACAAGAATGTTCAAAAAATGCTTCATTTGGAAGGTATGGATCAAAATATTACAGGTCCTTTTCAAAGTGAACAAAAGGTCAACTTTTTGTTTTGAAGCTATATTGAGCATGGAAACTCCAATTGATATGAAACCAAAGAGGTTGGTTAGAGGACTCTTAGAGCTTTCCAAAAAGTCCAAGAACACTCAAAAATATGGAAAATTGAGCAAGATACACCATTCACAAGTTGGGCATTTTTGAACAATTGCACAAAAGATAGTATTGGTCAAAATGCAAATTTTTCCAAATGGGCCTATAATTTTATGATCCAAACTTGATCATGATATTATTTGTGACTCATTGATTCTTGGACACGACAATTTTCTATTTTATTGATTTATTTTTGAATTTAATACCATTTAATTCAAAATTAAATTATAAAAAAATATGAAAAAAAGATATTTTTTCAAAAGGAGTGAATTTATATCAAACTTGAGGTCCAAGGTAGCCCATGGAACATGCCAAATTCGTGCTAGCTCTCACATGAAAGAGAAAATCAAATTTTTCCAAAATTTGATTTTATTTGAAAAATATTTATGGCACATTCATGATCCAATCTTTTTTCCTTCTTTTTGCTCTCCTAATACACTCTATAAATAGCCAGCAAGTTGCCAAGCAAAGGACACGAAACCCTAGCTCAAAGCACAACCCTTATTTTGCCAAAAAATTTCTCAAAGTTATGAAAATCGAAATTCATTCTCCAGCCACTTTCAAGCTCTCAAAACCATTCCATTGTGTTCAGGGGGTAAGATTGAGTAAGTATACATCATTATCAATTATCAAAACAACCTGAATCGAGCCATATACATCCATACATATTCAATTCTTTCTTGATTTTGCATTTTGTTTATCTATGTGTTTTAATCAATTCTAATGCTTTCAATGTGTTCCTGAGGCTCCTTGTACGTGATCTGGGCCATCGTTTGAGTTCTTGAATGTTAGAAACATGAGATGCCATTGTTATGGTTTTTAGGGCTGTGAGTTTCGAAACGCAGGTTACAGGCCGATTCAGCCAAAACCAACGCGACCCTTGAATTCAGAAGGGTCGAAATAGGTGGACAAGGTCTTTCTTTTGCTTTTAATCTTCGTGTTTTGCAGGTTTAAGAACCATAGTCATCGGAGAAGACGACCGGAGCTAGGGCTCCGGCGTCGTTGACCGATTCGGACTCCGGCGTAGCATGCGTGGCGTGAGGGAAGGTTCTGATTCGTCCATTCATAAGTCAATGGGGTCCACGCATGGCTGACTGTGTTTGATTCAAATCAATGACACATTGACGTTTATATTCAATTAATTCCAGCTATTCAAACACCAAATGTCACATGGCGCGGTGGTTAAGGCATTGGCTGTAGAAGATGCTCTCAAGGGTCATGAGTTCAACCCCTGCCAGGACCGGTTCTATTTTTCATTTTACAAACTTAACACTTTTTCTATTTTTTTCATATTTTCTATTTCTTTTAATATTTTCATCTATTTTAATTAATCTTTTATAATTTTTATCATGCATCAAAAAAATACCAAAAATATTTATTTTTTTTGCATACATATCAGAAAAATGTTTATTTAATTTATAAAATTAAAAATATTATTTTTGCATGCATATTTAATTTAATTTCAATTTTATCATTTAAATCACTTTTAATTGATTTTTAATTATTAAATTAACTCCAAAAAATCCCAAAAAATTATTAATGTTATTTCTAGCATGAAAACTTTTTCTCATTCAAAAATTATTATTTTTACTAACATTTTCATCTTATTCAATTTCTTCGTATTTCCCGATTTTTCATCTGTCTGTTCACAGGTTATCCCGTTTCGGACGATTTTTTAGCGCTTTCTTTTCATATTATGTAATTGCCTATGTGATGTAATAGTTTAATTAGGACTTTTATTTTCCGTACTTTCAATTATGTATCTGCCCCAAAGCCATGTAATAGCGTAGGATTTATGTTTCCGCACTTTATATTTCCGCAATTTTGTTTCCGCAATTTTGTTTCCGCACCCTATAAACTGCTAGTAATTAGGCGTGTATGTGTGATACGGTGAACTGACTTTATAGGATTTTTGTATCCAAATGTGCGGATAGCAAGAGTCGCCACCGACTTTTATTTTTATCCAATTAAGGGAAGGTAAAAGTACAAAAAAAGACCTTCGTTAGATTTTGAGTTCGGGAGAATGGTTATGAAAAGGGAAGGTATTAGCACCCCTTTCCATCCGTAGTTATCTACGGGCTCTTAGTTGCTCTAGATCACTTTTTAAAATTGCTTTCTGTGTGTTTGACAAAAAATGTTTTGAAAGAGGCATTTCGCTTTGACTTTGTAATGACTCATGTAGGAGTGTATACGAAGTGTTCGGAAATGTTTCATTTTGGAAAAATAATTTGAACTTTGAAAAAAGAGTGTGTGGTGTGAAAAGCATTTGGTAGAGCGAGCAACTAAAAGACTTATTTACCCACTAATTGGTCGCTTTGTACTTCTAATGCCTTTAGAATAGCGCTAGCTGTACCATTAGTTAGTAGGTAGCTCCATTCGATGTAAGCGGGACATTCGGGGACATCGGATGGTCATAGAAGGCAACTTGTAGGAAGTATCCTAGCACATTCAAGGACTATCATCATTTTCATAGGCGACAATCGAGGGTCAAGATCATGTATTCGAGGCGACATCGTGGGTCTTATGATCTTTGTATCGAAGGGACCATGATGATTTGTTCGGAAGGCAACGGTGCTAGAATACCTCTACGCTCGAGGGACATGACCATTTTGAAATCGAAAGGCATCGAGAGAGAATTACCCTAAGGGGTGCGTGTGTGAAAGAAGTGTGTTGAATTCGAGTATTTTATCTTGAAGATTAGTGGGCTATGTTCAATTTTTAGTCTTGCCATACACGCCTAATTACTAGCAATTTATAGGGTGCGGAAAGTAAAATGCGGAATGTAAAGTGCGGAAAGGTAAATGTCCTACGCTATTACAAGGCTTTGGGGCAGATACATAATTTAAAATGCGGAAAATAAAATCCTAATTTAAACTATTACATCCCATGAACAGTTACATTATTGAAAATAAAATGAAAACGGTAAAGAAACGTCCGAATCGGATTAACCTGTGAAACGAACAAGAAATCGGAAAATATGATGAAATCGAAATAAGGGAAAATGTTAGAAAAAATGAAAATTTTTAATTGAAAAAAATATGACATGCTGGAAATGATGTAAATATGCTAAAATAATTTTTTGGGATTTTTTAGATGCAGTTTAGTAATTAAAAATGAATTTAAAATGATTTAAATGCAAAATTATGAATAAAAATAAATATGCATGCAAAAATATATTTTTTAATTTCATAAATTAAATAAAGATTTTTAGAAAATAAATGCAAAAGGAAAATTATTTTTGACAATTTTTTAATGCATAAATAAAATGTGAAAAGAAATTAAAATAGATGCAAAATATTAAATAAAATAGAAAAATAGAAAATATGAGGTTTTGCAAACTTGTAAAAATAAGTGTCTGAGCCAGGGATCGAACTGGAGACACTAGCTTCAAACTTTGAAAACCCACTCCCTTGCCATCTGAACCAACGCGCGCTACTGTTTGGAAACCGGATCAAATGGATTAAACACGCGTCATCCCCTGGCTTCCTCCCGCTCGCGCCAGACTTCGTCTTCAACCTTTTGAATTTTTGAAAGATAGCGTCGGCTTTTGCTCGAAGCTACAGGCCCTGGCAAAATCAAAAACACAGCATACATAATATAAATGACATCCAAGACCATGGTTCGATTCCTTGAAGCATTCCGAACACGATTGCATAGGTCTCATGGTCCAATTTTTCCTATTAAGGGAAACCCTAATTCATTCACAGAAACTCTAATCATGGTGTAACACGATTCAGGCCATGGAAATTCAATTGGCTTGCCCAGAAAGTTTGCAAACACATCACTAAACACAAAAACAACATCAAATCGAGTTAATAATGCATGAATGAATGAATTTGAAATTTGAAAATTCAAGAACAAACCGATTTCAGTTTTCACGATTCTGGATGTTTTTTTGGCAAAGTAAAGGTCTGAATTGATTCTGGAGATGTCAAGGAATGTGTTGGACACCTCAAAATCGATTGAAAACGGCTGGAAGTAGGATTGCCAATAGCTTGCTTGCCACGGTTTTTTCAGTTTGAGAATAGGGTTTCTAGGGCAATTTTTTCGTTTCCTTTTGATTGGTATGCATCAGGTATAAGTACTGGATGGATTTGGGATCATTATTGGCAAGAATCAATCACCATTCAATGAAAATCAAATTTGATTTTTTGTATAAAATCAAATTTTCAAAACTTGATCAATTCCAATCCAATCTTGCCATTTTTTTCAAATTTCGAAATTTTCTGGGCTTTGGTGAGTTTCTTGAATCTCAAGGAAGGAACAAAATCAATCTTTCAATTAATTTTGATTTTATAATTTATTTTAAAATTTAATTTGTATTTAAATGAATAAATTCAAAATTAAATAGAAAAATAAATCAAAAATTCATGGCATTGGGCTTGGATATTCCTAATTGTATAAGGAATAAGTTTGGATGAAGAAAAAGCAAGCCTATTTGCAAAAAATTTGATATTTAGAAGTATCTCTCTTTGTGCATTCTTTCAAAATTGCCCAACTTGTGAATGGTGTATCTTGCTCAAGTTTCCACATTTTTGAGTGTTCTTGGACATTTTGGAAAGCTCTAAGAGTCCTCTAACCAACCTTTTTGGTCTCATCTCAATTGGAGTTACCATGCTCAATATATCTTCAAAGCAAAAAGTTGACTTTTTGTTGACTTTGAAAATGACCTGGAATGTTTTGAGCTATACCTCTCAAATGAAGCATTTTTGGGATATTCTTGTGAGACATGAAGTTGTAGAGAATTGAATTTCCTTCAAAACAAGAGGTGGTGGAAAATTTCGAGAAAGTATGAGAAAGTTATGATCACCAAAGTTCATTGACTTTTCACGTAGAAACCCTAATTTAGAAAGTTTGACTTTTGGGCAAATCTTGAGTTTTCTTGATGAATCATGATCAACCCTTGATCAAATGATGAATGTAACTTCAAAATGAGGATGTTGACCAAAAATTATGAAGTTTGACTGTATGTTGACCACAGTTGACTTTTTGTCGAATACAACTGATTTTCAACCATCTGAGCAATTGTCTGAGGAAATTTGACTTGTAAGGCTTGAAACTTGTCATGGAGAATCTTTGAAGCATATGAGGAGGCATGAAGACCATTGGAGATGTTTGGAAGTCCATCTTACCCTGAGAGATACCAAACCCTAGTTTGGGTTGATTGTCTAGGAGAGAGTTTGTCTGATCAACTCTTGAGGAATCCTTGAGTATGGATGTATGAAATATCTTGAGAGGATGGAGGGAAAATTTTGGGGTATGACAGCTGCCCCTATTCAATCTTCTTGTACTGGAAGGGTTAGATTGACACGCCTGTCTTTCGTGACCTGAAAGTAGAAGATAATTGAACACTCGAATACACCTGAAAATTTGCACTCACTGTTGGTGGATAATGCGGGAATGGGCTTACAGATGCCATTTGGAGAAGTCGGATACTACCGAAGATGAGTCGACGCTAGACTCGAATGTCGATAGGAGAATTGACGGGATGGGCTTAAGATGCCATCTAGAAAGATCGATGCCGGGAGTGAGCCGACGCTAGGCTCGTAGACGCTTCGAAGGAGCATGGAGATGGGCTTAAGATGCCATCCGAGGAGTCATACGTTAGACTTCGTGTTCATTTTTTGAATGAAGTTATTGGTTTGTATTGATTTTTAACCATATATGCAGATTCGAAAGTGAAGCAATCGTTGATAAGTAGTCGGAGATGGGCTTAAGATGCCATCCAAGGCAACCGAGTCGACGCTAGACTCTGTGGTTGTCGCCGATAACGGAATCGTAATAAATCTTCGCCGATTACTCCGAGGGAGATTGTAGTTGGCAAAAATGGATAGCTTCCTGCAGCATCGGTGTTGATCCATTGTCATATCGGAGGATAACCGAGGTGGTCTTTCTGATAGTTTTCCGCCGGTTCGGGCTTAATCCTCGACCACCGCGGAGGACAACCAAGGGCGGTCTTTCGATAGTTTTCCGCCGGTTCGGGCTTAATCCTGACCACCGTCGGAGGACAACCAAGGGCGTCTTTCGATAGTTTTCCGCGGTTCGGGGCTTAACTGGGACTCGCTTATGCCGAGGATCACACTGCTTTGGAGAAAACAAGAGGAACTTTAATAGAATATTTGTTAGTTTTATGCAAAGTATGATGCATGACAGTGTATATGAATGATGTATGCATGAATTATGACTTATGAGTAATGTATGAATGATAGATGTTGTGGTATTTCAAAACATATCCATCTTGAAGAAGATGCGGATGTTCTGTTTGAGAATTTCTGATTTCTGCTTGGAGATTCGGGTAGGTGAGAACCTCGCTTGTGAAAAAGATATTCGGGATTCCTCCGATGCGCTATCTGACCAAGTCTTGGGCCTAGATATTGTTGAGGAAAGTAGAGATTTGAGAAGCTCGTTGTTGGAGATCTCACATATAGACCCTGCTGAGGAGAATCTCGGAGGCGATCTGTTAGGGGACCTTGTATGTAGATCCTGCTGAGGAAATTTAGGAGGCGCTACGGGGATTTCGAGTGTAGATCTCACTGAGAGCATTTGATAGTTGCCGGAAACCGTTAGAAGAGTCGAACTGCTGTAATCCCGTGCCGGGAATGAAGGTGTAGTTTCCTCCGATGCACTATCTGACCAAGTTGTGGGTCTGAATACTGCCGCTGGGGAAAAAGGAAAGGACTAAGAGATGTCCGCTGGGGGATAAATACCTTGACTGGGGGTGAGGTGTTACTGCTCGGAGACTAATGTAACTTTACTTAGTCGAGTAGAATTGCCGCCGTGGATTCCCTTTGCTCGCCGGAAATTGTGTTGTGAGTGACACTTTGTGGATCATGCTCTGGGGAACGCTGGTGACTTTCGCCGTCCCACCCGGAGCCCGAGTAAGTACTTTTGTATATTCACTTTTCGTATGTTTGTGATTAGATTCTTATTGTCAAATGCGTATAGTCATTCAAAACAAACGTTGGACTTATTGCAAATAACAACAACATAAATTGTAAAGAGAAAGAAGCTTATGCTTATTTAAAAGGTATGATGGCCAAGTAGTTTGTACACAAGAAAGGTAAAAGCTATGCGGAAACAATCTCGTTAAGTTCCAACTATGCTAGTACTCATATTTCGACTATCTCATCTCCTTGCACAGAGAAAGTGAGTAGACCGATCTTCGCCATTTGAACCTTGAATGCGATAGTAGTCCGGAAGTGTGATCCGAAGAGACATAGTCGCGCTTAAATCCCTAACTTTTGCCTAGACCCTTTTGGGTTTTGAGTCTACCGATACCTTTCTTGCCCAAGCCGCCTTTTCGTGTTTTCGACTGCCGGTGTACATGTTTTGTATATATCCTTAACTTTGCCCCGACCTTTTGGTTCGCCAAGATGCCCTTATTTTTGCCTAGGTTCATCGACCTAGCGGGTCTATTTCATGCGTAGTATTTTTGACTATGTCCGCTCATGTGGTGGGAAGTCTTCGCCATCCATGGTGCTAAGCATCATAGTCTACCGAAAATACTGCCTTGACTACAAATGGTCCCTCGAGGTGGGAGTCTATTTGCCCTCGATCACCTTTGGTAGAATGATGCGCTTGACTACTAGATCACCGACTTGGTAGACTCGTGCTTGACCTTCTTGTTAAATGCTCGATCATTCGCTTCGATAAACCGTCCATGGCAAATGGACGCGAGTCGCTTCTCATCAATCAAATTAATCTGTCAAGAAGTCTGACCCAATCGCCTTCGCCTAACTCGCCTCCCGAGGACTCTAGTTGAGGGTATCCGAACCTCGATGGGTAAGACGGTCGATACCAGATACGAGAAGGGGGTTTCGTGGATGTTCGTATGTAAGCGATAACCATGAAGAGCAAATGGTAACATCTCATGACAATCTTTGTAAGTCACTATCATCTTCTGTATAATCTTCTTAATGTTCTTGTTGGCGGCTTCCACAGCGCCATTCATCTTAGGCCGATAAGGAGAAGAGTTGTGATGCTTGATCTTGAATTGCATGCAGAGTTCAGAGATCATCTTATTGTTGAGATTGGAACCGTTATCTGTGATGATCCTTTCAGGAATGCCATATCGACAGATGAGGTTATGTTTGATGAATCGAGCCACAACATTCTTGGTAACAGATGCGAACGAGGCTGCTTCTACCCACTTGGTGAAATAGTCAATTGCCACAAGGATGAAACGATGTCCATTGGAAGCTGGGGGCTTGATTTCTCCAATCATGTCAATGCCCCACATTGCAAAAGGCCAAGGAGAAGTTAAAACATTCAGAGGTACGGAGGTGCACTTTGTCGGCATATATCCGCACTTGTGACAAGATCGAGCGAAGGGTGACAATCTCCATGGTGGACCAATAGTAACTCGCTCTCAAAATCTTCTTAGCCATGGTGTGTCCACGGAGTGGGTACCAAATGCGCCTTCGTAACTCTTCCATGATATGCATTGTCGCTCCGGTCTACACAATGAGTAAGCACAAGTCGTGGTTGCGCTTGTATAAGATGCCGTAGAAAGAATTTGAAGCGAATCTTCTCATGAACTTTATCATTAATGATGCCCTCGGGATATTCCCGAGCCTCAAGATACCTCTTCACATCGTAGTACCAAGGTTTCTCTTCTATCAAGCTCACAACAATATGTCTGGTTTGTCAAACTTCTCAATGATGATCCGGGAGCCTCGTTGTCCCATCTAACCTTGAACATAGACGCATAGTAGCCAATGCGCCCGCCAACCGATTCTCTTCTCGTGGAATATGATCAAAAGTAATCTTCAAGTAGGGAATCAAACTCGTAATATGCTCGATACGGAATGAGATTCGGATGCTTCAGATCCCACTCGCCTTTATCCGATCGATCACTAAAGTCGAGTCTCCATACACTTGTAAGAACTTGATTCTTAAGTCAATAGCAGCTTTAAGACCCATGATGCACGCTCAGACGCCATGTTGTTAGTGCAATGAAACATAGTCTGGCGGTGAAAGGAGTATGTCCACCGTAGGGATGTAACGATGGCGCCAATGCCATTGCTGGCGCGCTTGAGGCTCCATCAAAGACCATAGTCCATCGGGATCCTTGTTCGGTCCTTCGACCGGCCTAGTTCTTCACAATCAGAATTAGTAAAACATCTTCATCCGAAATTGAATCGCATATACCGATAGTCATCTACGCCCGATGAGCCAAATGATCGGCTACTACACTTCCTTTGATCGCTCGAGAAGTGTACCGATGTCGATTCGGTCAAGATTATTTGCCATCTTGCTATTCTTCCGAGAGAGTGGTTTCTAAGATGTATTTTATCGGATCCATCTTAGAAATCAACAAAGTAGTGTGAGTCAACATATACCGCCTTAGTCATGAGCAGCAAGCCAAAGCGTTACAAGTTTTCTCGAGCTGTGAGTATCTTGTTTCACAATCGGTAAACTTTTGCTAAGGTAGTATATTGCATGCTCTTTTCGACTGCACTCGCCATGTTGCCCCAACACACACCCCATTGAGTTCTCTAACACCGCCAAGCACATGATAAGAGGTCTTCCTTCGGCAGGCACGTAATAGGAGGATTCTCAAGGTACTTTGATTTTGTCAAAAGTGATCCGCAATCGCCATTCCATTCCACTACTTGATCTTTCTTTAGTAACTTGAAGATTGGCTCACAAGTAGCGCTAGGTGTGCAATGAATCGCAATGTAGTTCAATCGCCCAAGAAACCTCCTCGACTTCCTTCTGGTGCGGGAGTCGGCATCTCTTAAATAGCTTTAACCTTATGGATCAACTTCAATACCTTTACCATCGACAACAAACCCTAGGAGTTTTCCGGATCCGACTCAAAGGTGCACTTGTTAGATTAAGCCTTAACTGCACTCTTCAACCTATCAAACATTTCGCAAATGACCAAGATGTTCTTCTTCACTGCGGATCGAGCTATCATGTCGCCGACGAGACCTCTATCTCGTGATGAATCATGTCATGAAACAATGTCACCATAGCACCGATAAGTGGCGCCGCGTTTCTTCATCCGAACGGCATAACCTTGTAGCAGTAAAGTGCCCCACTCGGTAACAAAAGTAGTCTTCTCCATGTCTTCGGAGCCATTTTGATCCGATTGTAACCGAGAAACCATCCATGAAGGAGAAAACCTTGTGCCGAAGCGGTGTTGTCAACCGTAACATCAATATGAGGAAGTGGAAAGTCATCTTTCGGACTTGCTTTGTTCAAATCAGAATCCACACACATTCGTATCTTTACCATCCTTCTTAGGTACGGGTACCACATTTGCAACCCATCGTGGATAAGAAGTAACAACTAAGAAACTCGATTGAATCGCTTCATAACTCGCTTTGATCTTTTCTCGACATCTCGGACGATACGCATTTAACCTTCTGCTTTTATCGAGAAACCTCTTTGGGTCAATCGGTGTACCACAATATCAATGTCTAAACCCGCATGTCTTCGTATGACCAAGCAAAACCTCAATATAGTCTCGTAGCATCGAACCAACCTTTCTTTAACACGCTTCTCAAGACCGCTTCCTATCTTGATCTCTTTTCTGTCTTCACTAGTACCCAAATTCACAACCTCAACTTGTTTTTCGGTGGCAGATAACTCGCTTCTTCTTGCTGTAGCAACCGCAAGTTCTCCGGCACTTCACAATCTTTCTCACTTTCGCCCTCGGCTTGGTAGATTGGATTATCAAGTCATATTTAGCACTAGCATAGTAAGTTATTAATCTAGATTCGAGTGATTCTCAGTGTATCACGTGGGTGTGTGTAAGAAACACATAGCTTTTTGAAGGGGTGATAAAGTAAAAGAAAGAAAACAAACAATTGAATGCAAAAGTCCAACGAATTTATTGAATGAAAATACGCAAACGATAGATAATAACCCTCGCAAACGAGCCATGATGCCCCGGGCAAGGCACTAGGCTTTCAAAGTTTATTGTTCAAAACATAAAGAAATATGAAAAGCAAAGCAAAACAAGAGCAATTACTCCTGACTAAAGGAGATTGGTATGACGTCTTCGGTCTTCCAATTGCTAAGCCCTTTGTCTGGAGTTGGGAAGATCCACTTGCTGATGTCGAAGCCGTTGTCGTCGTCTTCTATAGCATGGATTCCACTTTGGCTGATGCGGAAAGGAAGTTGGTCAAGACGCTTTGCGGCGTATCATCTTCTCGACCTTGATGGTGAAGCCTAAACCAGCCTTGTCAAATTTGAAAGGAAGATCGGGAGCTGGCCCCAAATAGTACTACCTTCTTCAATGCAGACTTGAGCATCTTTCAATGAGGCCATTCTAGGCGGAGCTTTAGCAACTTCAGTGACGGAGAGTCAACAGCATGACTGGGTATTGTTTCAAAAGCTTGACAGGAGTCTCAAAGAATTCACCCTCCATCTCGAGATAGCGGAATGATCAGATGATCGACTATATTCCTCTTCACCACATACCAGAACAACCTTCCTTTCACCGGTATTTCAGCTTCGGGTGGTAGAGGTAATAGCGCCCGCCCCATGTATCCAAGGCGCCCAAGTAGGCAAAAGTAAGGTGACGGATGTCCATGACAAAGAAAGTGGAGTCAAAAGTCCGGGAACCGACTTTAACAGTGAGTGAGTTCTCCAAGTACCGTCGCTTAGAACCATCAAAAGCTCTTACGATTATGTCACGGGTCTCAGAACCAACCCTCGACATCAAGTCGATCAAAAGCGCTTCGGTAGGATATTTAGAGCGTAACCGTGTCAACCAAAACATGAGATAGTAGTGCCCTTGCACTCAACGAGATGTGCAAGGCTTTGTTGTGTTTCTTTCCTAAGGAGTCAAATCAAGATCGAGAAGCCTAGGCCGTTGTTGGCGCCGTGCTAGCAATACAAACTTCGAATCGTCGTGGTGTTCTTGCGGTACATGGGCATTCTTCGTAAACTTCACCAAGGCGTTAGCATGAGCCTCGGAGCACAAGAGCAGAGCAAGCATGGAGATTTTGGACGGAGTCTGTCCCAACTGTTCTACAACATTGTAGTCACTCTTCTTGATAATCTTCAGAATTTCCTCCATTTCTTGTTTGGAGGTGTCTTTAGCAACTTCCTTTGGTACTTCTGGCTGAGCAGGATGAGTTACTGGTTCTTTCCCTCTAGCTTGGGGGATGGGTTGAACAGTTGGAATGCGAGCTAGAGTCGCAGTGTCTTTTGGAGGAGAGATATTTGGAGAGAATACCCTTCCGGTTCTGGTCACCTTACTAGATCCGGTGATGTTGTCAATGTCAGGAATGGTAGCTTCAATTGTAAGATCTTCAATAGTCAGAGGGTCTTGCTTGACGCCATGATAGTAAACATCAGATCCATAATTCCAAGGGATAGCTTTATCAGAGGAATATAGAACTGGTCTTGGAGAAGTAATGATGAGAGGTGCCACTCTAGGCACAGGATCAGCAGAGGAAATTCTTATTGTGTTAACATCAGCATAGTCTTCTGGGAAATCGTCACCCCATCCGGTCGCCTTAACATCTTGATCGCGACTTTATCGTCTATTAATCAGCAGACTGCAAGTGCACAGTCCTATCGCGTAGTTTTAAAAGATATCGAACCCACAGAGACTATAAATCGACCTATTGTTATCCTATGTTACGGATACAAACTAAAGTAATAATTCTTTAGGATTTTTGGTTAAGGAAAATATAATAAATAAATAAATAGATATCGGTACGTAATTGCCTAACCTAAGGATCTAAATTTCCACCGACGTGTTACTCATGTTGATAAAAATCCTATTTCAAAGAAACAATACTTATCTAAAGATCCTATCTCAAACTGTCGCTTCATTGATAAGAATCATGTAATTAAATCCTAACGTATTATCGCTTACCGAATATAAAAACACTTTTGAAAATAAATAAAGTTTAATTGGTTTTAAATGTTGTCATGTTTCTAAATACAATACCTAGTATCTACTATCGGTTCTAAACCTCAAACTGTCCGCCTCGTTGGTTTCTAACCTTAGTCCATTTATTAACCTCAAACTTTTCGTTGGTTTCTAAACCTTTAATAAATTAAATTAGATATCTAAATCGAAAGAATATTTTTAACAACGTAACATTATGCCGTTTATTTTCGATTCCTTTGGTTCGATTAATTTACATACCAATATCAAAACGATTTAGCCAAACATAGAATTTAGCATAAACAAACTAAACATGAAGATAAAAATTAAGAGCAACATGATAATTAAATTAAAAGTAGTAAATGATAATAATAGCAACAATAATAATAATAATAATAATAATAATAATAATGATAATAATAGCAATACAATAAAGAACCCAGAATGCTAGAAATGAAGAACTTGAAATAAACTTCTATTATGATGACAAGATTGTGATCCAAGAGTACATAGATTGTAGGCCTAAAACTAATGGTGTGGTAGTTCCCGATATGAGAAACTACCACTTTTACAAATATGATTTCTTAAAACTATGAATAACGCTCCAAGACAAACTTGGATGTCTCTAAAATGAATGCTAACTAGTTTATATAGTGAGAAATTGTGGAAGTTATCATGAGAGAAGTAGTGATGATAATGGAGAAAGTGGAGAAAGAAGTGGAAAAGTGGGAAGTTGAAAAGATCATGGGGTGATAATGGGAAGTTTGGTGATGGGCCTAGCTTTGCTTCTCGTAATTGGCCTTTTATCTTTTCTTTTATATTTTGAGCATTTTTCTTCATGTCTCTCCATTTTTACTTTTTCTAAAATTCTTCATTTAATTAAATATCTCAAAATAAACAAATACTAGCGTAATACGTAAATAAAGTAATATAATTAAATAAAAATAGTAACATTGTTTATGAAAATTACGCCAAATATGTTATATAAATTGTTATCAAACTCCCTATACTTAAACCTTGCTTGTCCTCAAGCAAAAAGTAAAATGAAAAATCACTTCAAGATAGGTTAAACGCAGATATAAAACACAATTCAATTTGTACTTGGTTGAAATTCACTTTGTTGGATAACTCGAGTTTAGACTTTGACACCAAAATTACCGTAATAACACTAGATAACCCCATTTTTGCACCAATTAAGTCATGAATTATAGCTCGACCTAATACTTTCGCTTTGTTTCACCTGCTTTTCATTCTTGCGCAATCACATTAAGCCCTTTACCTTACGCGCACATAATGGAGTAACCGTTAGTGACTTTGATCTTTATAATCCAATTAGAGTCCGGTACTTATATTTGGTACTCCTTTATCCAATTACAAATATGGGGATCGATCGTTATCCGCTCTACCAAGTTCAAAGACTGTGGACCATCGAACCAATTCATAATGGATGTTTGCATAAATATTTTATAGTTTCGCGATCGTTGAATTAAATGATCCGTAAGGACCATCTAACTTAATAAGTGCATCTTCTAATAAAAATTTTCTTTAAAAATCTTGATCAATCACTTATATTCATCGATTCTCCACGTAGTTTGTCGCGCTAAGTGCCTAATGCTTAATAAACTACTCGGGATTACTTTAAAACTAAGTCTTAAGGTGTTGGTATAATAAGTACTTAAATCAATCTAACACGTTGGGGTTTTAAAGTGTTAGGACGATAACAATTTTGCTAAGTCGCTACGAATTTTATTTAAAAATAGGCAACCTTAGTATTATTTGAGTGTGTTAATATATGAGTTTTAATTTTGTTAAAATTTTGTCGTTATGGCTCAAGAAAAAGGAGAAATTAATAAGCACGAAATTTAAACATAAAAGACTAAAATTTCATAAACATGTATTTTATTGAATGGAAATTTTGCAATACATAGAAAAGGAAACTAAAAGGGAAAAACTAAATAGAGCAAAGAAAATAAAACGAATCAGAGAAATGTTCTGACTTCCAAACTTAAAATAAGCATTGTCCTCAATGCGATAGAACCAGAGAAATCGTAAAGGGAAGGGTGGTCACCGAGGTGGAATCTTAATTTGCATGCCTTTTAGTAATACATGTGACTTAGGCAAATAAGGAACAATTTTGTAGACCACATATATATATATATATATATATATATATATATATATATATATATATATATATATATATATATTATAAATAATTTAGAATTTTAATATATATAATACTAGTATATAATGCTTTTAATTAATATAATAAATATTGGGAAATATTGATTTGGTATATTAATAGGAGAAATGCGATAATTAAAATATTACTCAATTATAATTATAAATATTAACGTGAAATTTTATTGAGTTTAATTATCAGACACGGGAAATAGTTCAAGCATCAAGAAAGGGTGCAATAGATAACCGACTAAAAATTTAAAATTTAACATAAAATAGAAAATTGAAAATACGAAAAAGAAAAATTAAAATTAGAAACTAGAATGACTACCGTTGATTTTCCATGGCCACTTATCAAGCCATCTCACATATCCTCACCTTTTCTTTTCTTACGTCAGAGGGCGGTTTATTCTTTCGACATATTGGTAGTGGTTCGGATTTATCCTAAGTATAAGTTTTTCAATTTTGGCTTAGTGATTTCGCATCCATCGCCTCATAAGTTAACCTTACCTCTTAAAAGAATTATATCCCTAATTTTATGGTCCTCTAATTTTCGCTTTTAGGTAAGACTTCAAATGGTGGTGAATTAGTATGGATATTTTTCAATACCGCAACGCATGCTTTAGATTGGGAGTCTACCGGAGTTTCCATAAAAATTTCGGAAGGAATCTGGGATGTAGTGATTTGGGGTTACGATAGATGCTTCTTTTCTACCTCTTTACAACCTCTCTTTGAACAAGTTGTTGATGGATTTTCATCAACCTCCCTATTTTCTCGTCGAACTTTCCTGCCACAATATCATTCTCCTCAAACTCATCATCACTTTCTAGATTTCCAAGCAGTTTTTCCATAATGGTTGTTTCAACATCCACATCTTCCTCAGGTTGAGGTTCTAGAAGGTTTTGTTTGAGTTGGGAGATTTTAGTCTCTAAGCCAATGGTGTGAGACGCGAGGGGATTCAACCATATTGGTTAGTTGGCTAAGGGTTTCATTAATTTGAAGATTTTGTTTTCGCACTTCTTCATTTTGGATAATTTGCGCTTCATTTTGGATAAACTGTGTCTCTACAAAGTGCTCAATCATAGACTCGAACCTAGAGTTAGTTATCATCTCATTTGAATCCTCTATCGATGTTTTGAAATCTTCCGATTCGTCAGAGTAAGTTAAAGTCTCTTTTTGTGTTTCCCTATCATGTTCTATCATCCTACATGATTCGTTAAAATCTTCCATTAATATTTCGAGATCAGATTTATATGGTTTTGGTGATTCTTCAAAATATTGGGCGTGATAATTATAGGAAGAATTTGGTTTAGAAAAGGTTTGATTGAAATTATAAGGTTCTTGTGGTTCCTCAAAATATGGGGATTGGTAGTTCTGAAGGTAGTTGGGGTAGGAGTAGGTTTGTGAAGCATTAAAGTTTTCCATCAGTATTTCAAGGTCGGATCTATGGGATTCTTGTGGTTCATCAAAATACTGATAATGGGCATAGGAAAAATTTGGGTCATACATGGTAAATAAAATAAAAATGCCTTAGTCTATACTTGTAACACCGTAGTTACAATATCGACTTAAATAGTCCCCGCAACGGCGCCAAAACTTGATCGCGACTTTATCGTCTATTAATCACAGATCGCAAGTGCACATCCTATCGCGTAGTTTTAAAAGATATCGAACCCACGAGACTATAAATCGACCTATTGTTATCCTATGTTACGTATACGCCTAAGGCTAATAATTCTTTAGGATTTTTGGTTAAGGAAAATATAATAAATAAATAAATAGATATCGCACGTAATTGCCTAACCTAAGGGGATCTAAATTTCCACCGACGTGTTACTCATGTTGATAAAAATCCTATTTCAAAGAAACAATACTTATCTAAAGATCCTATCTCAAACTGTCGCTCTATTGATAAGAATCATGTAATTAAATCCTAACGATGCTTTCGCTATCCCACCAATATAAAAACACTTTTGAAAATAAATAAAGTTTAATTGGTTTTAAATGTCATGTTTCTAAATACAATACCTAGTATCTACTATCCGTTCTAAACCTCAAACTCCGTTGGTTTCTAACCTTAGTCCGCTTTATTAACCTCAAACTTTCGCCTATTGGTTTCTAAACCTTTAATAAATTAAATTAGATATCTAAATCGTAAAGAATATTTTTAACAACGTAACATTATGCCGCTTTATTTTCGATTCCTTTGGTTCGATTAATTTACATACCAATATCAAACGATTTAGCCAAACATAGAATTTAGCATAAACAAACTAAACATGAAGATAAAAATTAAGAGCAACATGATAATTAAATTAAAAGTAGTAAATGATAATAATAGCAACAATAATAATAATAATAACAATAATAATAATAATGATAATAATAGCAATACAATAAAGAACCCTCAGAATGCGAGAAATGAAGAATTTCAAATAAACTTCTATTATGATGACAAGATTGTGATCCAAGAGTACATAGATTGTAGGCCTAAAACTAATGGTGGTAGTTCCTCGATATGAGAAACTACCACTTTTACAAATATGATTTCTAAAACTATGAATAACGCTCACACAAACTTGGATGTCTCTAAAATGAATGCTAACTAGTTTATATAGTGAGAAATTGTGGAAGTTATCATGAGAGAAGTAGTGATGATAATGGAGAAAGTGGAGAAAGAAGTGGAAAAGTGGGAAGTTGAAAAGATCATGGGGTGATAATGGGAAGTTTGGCTGATGGGCCTAGCTTTGCTTCTGTAATTGGGCCTTTTATCTTTTCTTTTATATTTTGAGCATTTTTCTTCATGTCTCCTCCATTTTTACTTCTTTTCTAAAATTCTTCATTTAATTAAATATCTGCAAAATAAACAAATACTAGCGTAATACAGAAATAAAGTAATATAATTAAATAAAAATAGTAACATTGTTTATGAAAATTACGTCAAATATGTTATATAAATTCGTGTTATCACATCTTCAATAGGAATCTTGTAGCTCTTAGGAGCAGTGTACTTCACCATGTAATCATACTTTCCACTTGGCTGCCCCAAGGTATCCCACACAGATGGTGTTGTTTCATTCGCATTGTCAATCTTCAACTTAGACATTTCTTCACACAACTTCTGCACAGGTGGTTTCAGAAACAGTATCTCACGGTTATCCATCATGCATTGAACATGTCTTCTCAACCAAGCACAACCATCAGGCGCGGATGGGCACCAACGACAGTTCTCTGGGCATCCTAGGTTGACACCGGCTTGCAACAAATTCTTCAATACCATCGAGGAATGGTCAAGTCATCTATGTTGAAAACATAAGTATCATCACCAAAGATTGGAACTCTTGTCATGATTAGGCATAGCGCTGATCACATCTGAGTCTCAACAGAGGGTCAAACTCAATCGCTTAGCTTCAATCATATCTTGAATCTTGTTCTTCGAGCCCAACAATCATCGATTATGTCCCGGCTATTGGAATGGTAAGCACACTTAGCATTAGGATTGTACTGAGAGGAAGTGTTGACATTTCGAGGAGGATCCTCAAGGTAATCACCGCTTTCAACATGTGTTGCAAGGCTTGCGACAAAGGCATGTTGATCTTCGAACTGCCTTCGTGGCGCTGCTCGTTACGCGCGTTGTCTCGCTTGAGGTTGTGTTGATGTAGGATCGAGATCACAATCGCCCTCACAGATTGAGCACTACCGGTCTTGGCTCGGCTTTTCCGACCATACACAAGATTGGCTTCTTTCTTACCACCAAAAGATCTCTTCGAGCTTCAAGATGTCTCTATTTGAATCTTTCCACTTGATACCAACTTCAATACGCCGTCAGGTATCACCGGTGAATCGGTCAAGAGTTTCCAATCGATGATTGAAGAATGGCCTGCTGTCCCCATGAACATATCAACCAACTCCTATTGGACAAGGGTGGTTGAATCACCGCTAAATCTCTCCACTTCGAGCATACTCCTTGAACTTCATCGCGACCCATAGACATGCTCAGAATTGCATGCGAGTGGGTGTCAATTCAGATTGTACTCATATGTCAGAAAGCATCACCAAGTCACTCCAAGTATGGATACGGCCATTCTCTAATCGATAATACCACCCAATTGAGTTCCTGACAAACCTCTTGAAAATAGTGCATCCACAACTTTCTCATCGTGGGGATTGATCTTCCGACATAGGACTTCAAATGCGATTTGGGCAAGACACGCCATCATACTTAGCAAAAGTGGAACTTTGAACTTGCGGAATCACAACACCGTGAACTAGACTCGATCATCAAAATTCAGCCCGGACATCTTCGTGTTTTCCACAAAGATTCGACGATCTTCAAGTTGCTTGTACTTGTCATCTTCATTAGAGTATTGGCCATCATCATAGTTCTTTCAAGCTCAGCCGACCGCCTTCACCATCACCCTTGTTACTTTCCTCAAGATGGACACTTCCTTCAGAGAGCTCAATACGGCTGACCACCTTAGGACCACCTTTGTAGCGGCCCATGTTGAGGAACAACCTTCTTCTTCTTGTTGATGAGCTTCTTCAAATCTTCTTGGCCTTGGACCAAGTCGGTGAAAATCACAAATCGAGCATTCTCGAGCAAGATCTTGATGACTGCTCAAGAGCCATTTCGCTAAAATAAATAGCGAGCAAATGAGAAACCAATCTCCAATGTACCGTGATGCAATGTTATGCTATGATATGCAATGCAATGCAATGTTTATGCGAATGCAATGCAATGTTTTCAAGGACCTAAGAGATTTAAATTTGTTAAACAAACAATGAGCAAACATTTATTAGTACTCTTCTTATTATCTTTTTTCTTTTAAGTACAAGAGATAGCTCAAAATAAAAGAAAACATAAACATCCTAAAGCTCTAAGTCTCCCATGGGCGCTTCCTCTGGTGCCGATGTATGATGCTTCGCCCTCGTGAAGTAGCTTTGTCAACTCTAGCACTTTCTTCTCGCTTGCATAGCATCGAGCTTCAAATGTATCCCTCTTCCTTGTCGAATCCAGATCTCTTCAAGTCTTCAAAATCAGAGGCATGTCGGATGGAGAAAGATAGGTACGCCACCTATAGCAACAAAGTTCCATAATTATCAGAACAGCGTGAATGGCATCATGAGGTTTTGAGCTCGAGCTCGCACCCATTTGATGTAAGGTTCCCAAGGAATGGAGTTTTGGTTCCCAAAGTCTTGGTATCGCCTTCTTACCATGCCCCAAGCGTATAAACCTTCATCTGTAATTCTCGAGATCGTGATTGTAGTCGAACACAACATCTTGGAGAAGCATATCATGTGGACCATCTCTTCGCAAAACCAAACCGACGTAGCTAGAGAAGGGTTGTAAGTAATACCCCTTATACCAAGGAGTGGTACATTAGGAATTCTCCACAACGCTCAATGAATGAAGTCCTTTTGAGAGAAAAGATTCCAACGGATTGAATGAGAGAGTGACATCAATCTTTGAGACCATCTCAACCTTTGTTCATTCTTCAAACTGATGGAGGAAGGTGTAAATAAACCACCTTGAAAGTAACGGATACAACACATGAGAGTTCCTTGTCGCTTAGTAGTACGAGTGTGGAGAGAATGTAGAATATCTCCAAGTAAAGTAGGCATGGATCATGGTAAGGAACAACTTGATGGCATTGATGTCTATGAATTGATCCGAGTTAGAAATAGAACCAAACCATAAATTAGCAAGGCCACAATATTTTCAAATGCATGGAAACTCATAACTTTGAGGAATTCTTGGCTTTCTTAATTAGAAACTTAGAAAGTAAACCCTTAACTCCTTCTTGTTTCCCAATTGGCTTCGATATCCGAACGCTTAAGATGTAATCGATGAAATGTCTTCGTGCTTAGGAACATTTTCTAAACCTGAATGGCATTTGGTCAAGAATAGGTATCCCAAGTAGCAGAACTCTTCCAAGGTAGGAACCAACCGATAATCGTGAAGCAATGGTGTTTCGATCAAAGAACCGAATAGACATGCATCATATCTTCAAAACCGAGATAACCAAATCAAGTAGATAACCATGTCTTTTGATGAACTGAGCATGGTCGGGAATTTCTAAAACCAATTCTTTGAGCTGAGAGGGTATACCCATGAAGTTGATTCGAATTGTCTTTCTAGAAGCCATAATTCCTACAAAACAGAGCAAAGATAAATCCTAGGTCCTTGAAATAGTTAGAAATGATATGCAATGTGAATGATGTCATGATGTCATGTTTAGCACACACAACACAATCACACAATGAGCCTAGGTTAAGGCTTGCATGAGGTATAGGTGATTACCCCACCAAAAGTTTGAGTTGGTTCATCCCGTCCTATAATAGTAACCGGTTCTAGGAATCTCATATCACGATCTTTCTCGAGGCTTATTTCAATACGACGCCAAGTGGTCGATCGAAATGTCCCAAAAGTCGATCTCAATGAGCGTAGCATCGAGTATCAACCAACCTCGGTCACACCAAAGCCGCCATCTCACTACCTTCTAATGGCTAAGATGGGTCAATTAAGGTTCTAAAAGTTTAGTTAGCTTGATGACACCACGCAGAAGCCAAATACTATCTTCAACTTGGGAATGAAGAGTATCGGACAACCAAAGTGTCACGCTAACGTAGCCATCATGTTGACCGCTTAGTTATACGCATACGGTCGCGATGATCTAATGCTACTTACCTAAAAGGAAACCCGATCCGGTGTAGGATCCCCAACAATATAATACCCAAGCAACCCTTAAAGATAAAGCCTACAAGTCAAACAAAAAGCAATAAAAGTTATCTAGAAATCCCTAAGGCAATTCTCTCTTTTAACTCAATTCCCCAGCAGAGTCGCCAGTTCTGGCGTACGGTGAACTGACTTTATAGGATTTTTGTATCCAAATGTGCGGATAGCAAGAGTCGCCACCGACTTTTATTTTTATCCAATTAAGGGAAGGTAAAAGTACAGAAAAAGACCTTTGTTAGATTCTGAGTTCGGGAGAATGGTTATGAAAAGGGAAGGTATTAGCACCCCTTTCCATCCGTAGTTATCTACGGGCTCTTAGTTGCTCTAGATCACTTTTTAAAATTGCTTTTTGTGTGTTTGACAAAAAATGTTTTGAAAGAGGCATTTCGCTTTGACTTTGTAATGACTCATGTAGGAGTGTATACGAAGTGTTCGGAAATGTTTCATTTTTGAAAAAGAATTTGAACTTTGAAAAAAGAGTGTGTGGTGTGAAAAGCATTTGGTAGAGCGAGCAACTAAAAGACTTATTTACCCACTCAAAATTGGTCGTTTTGTACTTCTACGTTCCTTTAGAATAGCGCTAGCCGTACCATTAGTTAGTAGGTAGCTCCATTCGTTGGATGTAAGCGGAACATTCGAAGGGACATCGGATGGTCATAGAAGGCAACTCTAGAAGTATCCTAGCACATTCAAGGGACTATCATCATTTTTAGGCGACAATCGAGGGTCAAGATCATGTATTCGGAGGCGACATCGTGGGTCTTATGATCTTTGTATCAAGGGACCATGATGATTTGTTTGAAGGCAACGGTGCTAGAATACCTCTACCGAGGACATGACCATTTTGAAATCGAAAGGCATCGAGAGAGAATTACCCTAAGGGTGCGTGTGAAAGAAGTGTGTTGAATTCGAGTATTTTATCTTGAAGATTAGGGCTATGTTCAATTTTTAGTCTTGCCATACACGCCTAATTACTAGCAATTTATAGGTGCGGAAAGTAAAATGCGGAATGTAAAGTGCGGAAAGGTAAATGTCCTACGCTATTACAAGGTTGGGCGATACATAATTTAAAATGCGGAAAATAAAATCCTAATTTAAACTATTACATCCCATGAACAATTACATTATTGAAAATAAAATGAAAACGGTAAAGAAACGTCCGAATCGGATTAACCTGTGAAACGAACATGAAATCGGAAAATATGATGAAATCAAATAAGAGAAAATGTTAGAAAAATGCAAATTTTTAATTGAAAAAATATGACATGCTGGAAATATGTAATATGCTAAAATAATTTTTGGGATTTTTAGATGCAATTTAATAATTAAAATGAATTTAAATGATTTAAATGCAAAATTATGAATAAAAATAAATATGCATGCAAAAATATATTTTTAATTTATTAAATTAAATAAAGATTTTAGAAAATAAATGCAAAAGGAAAATTATTTTGACAATTTTTAATGCATAAATAAAATGAAAAGAAATTAAAATAGATGCAAAATATTAAATAAAATAGAAAATAGAAAATATGAGGTTTTAAAACTTGTAAAATAAGTGTCTCGAGCATGGATCGAATCGAGACACTAGCTTCAAACTTTGAAACCACCCTTGCCATCTGAACCAACGCTGCCATCTGTTTGAAACCGGATCAAATGGATTAAAACACGCCATCCCTAGCTTCCTCCCGCTGCTGCATCGCCTTCAACCTTTTGAATTTTGAAAGATACGCTTCGCTTTGCTCGCGCTACAGTTCTCGGCAAATCAAAACACAAAGATACATAATATAAATGACATCCAAGACCATGGTTCGATTCTCCTGAAGCATTCGAACACGATTGCATAGGTCTCATGGTCCAATTTTTCCTATTAAGGAAACCCTAATTCATTCACAAACCCTAATCATGGTAACATTATCTGTGCCATGGAAATTCAATTGGCTTGCCCGTAAAGTTTGCAAACACATCACTAAACACAAAACAACATCAATCGAAGTTAATAATGCATGAATGAATTCAAATTTGAAAATTCAAGAACAAACCGATTTCGCCACGATTTCGATGTTGGCAAAGTAAAGGTCTCAATCGATTCGAGATGTCAAGGAATGTGTGGACATCAAAATCATTGAAACGGCCGAAGTAGGATTGCCAATAGCTTGCTTGCCACGGTTTTTTCAGTTTGAGAATAGGTTTTAGCAATTTTTTCGTTTCTTTGATTGGTATGCATCGTATAAGTAATGATGGATTTGGATCATTATTGGCAAGAATCAATCACTATTCAATGAAAATCAAATTTGATTTTTGTATAAAATCAAATTTTCAAAACTTGATCAATTCCAATCCAATCTTGCCATTTTTGTCTAATTTCGAAATTTGGGACTTGGTGAGTTTCTTGAATTCAAGGAAGGAATAAAATCAATCTTTTCAATTAATTTTGATTTTATAATTTATTTTAAAATTTAATTTGTATTTAAATGAATAAATTCAAAATTAAATAGAAAAATAAATAAAATTCATGGCATTGGGCTTGATATTCCTAATTGTATGAGGAATAAGTTTGGATGAAGAAAAGCAAGCCCATTTGCAAAAATTGATTTTAGAAGTATCTCTCTTGTGCATTCTTTCAAAATCGCCCAACTTGTGAATGGTGTATCTTGCTCAATTTTCCACATTTTTGAGTGTTCTTGGACTTTGGAAAGCTCTAAGAGTCCTCTAACCAACTGTTTTGGTCTCATCTCAATTGAGTTACCATGCTCAATATATCTTCAAAGCAAAAAGTTGACTTTTTGTTGACTTTGAAAATGACTCAGAATGTTTTCGAGCTATACCTCTCAAATGAAGCATTTTTGGACATTCTTGTGAGACATGAAGTTGTAGAGAATTGATTTTCCTTCAAAACAAGAGGTGGTGGAAAAATTTCTGAGAAAGTATGAGAAAGTTATGATCACCAAAGTTCTGACTTTTCACCTGAAACCCTAATTTAGAAAGTTTGACTTTTGAGCAAATCTTGAGTTTTCTTGATGAATCATGATCAACCCTTGATCAAATGATGAATGTAACTTCAAAATGAGGATGTTGACCAAAAATTATGAAGTTTGACCTATGTTGACCACAGCTTGACTTTTTGTCCAATACAACCGATTTTCAACCATCCGAGCAATTGTCTTCGAGGAAACTTGTAAGGCTTGAAACTTGACATGGAGAATCTTTGAAGCATATGAGGAGGCATGAAGACCATTGGAGATGTTGGAAGTCCATCTTACTTGAGAGATACCAAACCCTAGTTTGGGTTGATTGTCTAGGAGAGAGTTTGTCCGATCAACTTCGAGGAACCTTGAGTATGGATGTATGAAATATCTTGAGAGATGGAGGGCAAATTTTGGGGTATGACATATGGCAAGACTAAAATTGAACATAGTTTCACTTCTAATTTTCAAGATAATATATCTGAAATAAATATTAATTTTTTCACACATGCACCCCTTTAGGTAATTCTTCTTCTCTCGTTTTGTACGAATTAAAATGGTCAAGTCCTCGAACGAGGTATTCTAGCACCGCGTCTTCAAAATAATCATAGTCCTTCGATACAAAGATCATAGACCCAATGATGCTCTTCTCTGAATACATGATCTTGACCTCATTGTTGCCTTTCATTTAAAATGATGATAGTCCTTCAACGTGGTAGGATACTTCCGTTGCTTTCTAGACCATCCGATGTCCTTTCGAATGTCCCGCTTACATCCAACGAATAGGGTTACCTACAAACTAATGGTATGGATAACACTATTCTAAAGGAACATAAAATAACACGAAAATGACCAATTCTAAGTAGGTAATAAGACTTTTAGTTGCTTGCTCAATCAAATATTTTCCACACAACACAGTTTTGTCAAAGATCAAGCTCTTTTCAAAAACGAAACATTTCCGGACACTTTGTATACATTCCTACATGAATCATTACAAAGCCAAAGCGAAATGCCTTTTCAAAACATTTTTTGTCAAACACACAGAAAGCACAATTTTAAAGTGATCTAAGAGCAACTAAGATCCCATAAATAACTACGGATGGAAAGGGGTGCTAATACCTTCCCTTTTCATAACCTTCTCCCTTACTCAGAATCTAACGAAGGTCTTTTCCTGTTCTTTCACCTTCCCTTAATTGATAAAAGAAAAGTCGGTGGCGACTCTTGCTATCCGCACATTTGCGATACAAAATTCTACAAAGCCTTCACCGACATGTAACATGCGATTGCCGGAGACACCCTAAAGTGAGAATACCATAGGGATTTCTAAATCACTTTACTGCTTTTTGTTTGATTTGCTTGCTTTATCTTTAAGGGTTGCTTGGGTATTATATTTGTGGGGAATCCTACACCGATCCGGGTTTTTTAGGTAAGTATTAGATCATCGCGATCGTTAGACGTGTATCAAACGGTCAACATGATGGCTACGTTAGTGTGACACTTTGATGTCCCGATACTCTTCATTTCCAAGTTGAGGATAGTATTTGGCTTCGTGGTGTCATCAAGCACTAACTCGAACTTTTAGAACCTTAATTGACCCATCTTGCCATTAGAAGGTAGTGAGATACGATTTTGGCATGTAATTAAGGTGGTCGATACCGATGCTATCATTAAGATCAAACTTTGGATATTTTCGTCGACCACTTGGTAGTCGTATTGAAATAAACGCCACGAGAAAGATCAATGATATGAGATTCCTAGAACCCTAAGCATTATTATAGGACAAGATGAACCAACTCAAACTTTTGGTGGGTAATCACCTATACCTCTTGCAAGCCTTAAACCTAGGCTCATTGGTGAATTGTTTGTGTGTTCTAAACATGACATCATGACATCATCGCATTGCATATCATTTCTAACTATTTCAAGGACCTAGGATTTATCTTTGCTCGCTTTTGTAAGGTATTATGGCTTAGAAAGACTATCCAATCAACTTCATGGGTATACCTTCTCACCAAAGAATTGGTTTTGTAAATTCTAATGCTCGGCCTATCAAAAAGACATGGTTATCTACTTGATTTGGTTATCTCCGGTTTGGAAGAAGATATGATGCATGTCCTATTCCAGTTCTTTGATCCGAAACACCATTGCTTTACATTCCAAGATTATCAGTTAGTTCCTACCTTGGAAGAGTTCTCTAAGCTACTTGGGGTACCTATTATTGACCAAATGCCATTCACCGATTAAGAAAAGGTTCCTAAGTACGAAGACATCGCATCCGCCTTACATCTAAAGCGCTCAGACATTGAAGCCAATTAGGAAACCAGAAGTGGAGTTAAGGGTTTACTTGCCAAGTTCTTGATTAAGAAAGCCCGAGAATTCCTATAAATGTTATGAGTTTCCATGCATTCGAAGATATTGTGGCCTTGCTAATCTATGGTTTGGTTCTATTCCCTAACTCGGATCAATTCATAGATGTTAATGCCATCAAGTTGTTTTCACCCGCAACTCGTGCTCACCGAGATATTCTACATTCTTCCACACTACCATCAAAAGACAAGGAACTCTCATGTGTTGTATACCACATTTTCCTTGTGGTTTATTTCGCACCTTCCTCCATCGTTTTGAAGAACGAACAAAGGTTGAAGTGGTCTCAAAGGTTAATGTCACTCTCTCATTCTCGATATCCGTTGGAGTCTTTTTCTCTAAAGGACTTCACATTCATTGAGCGTCAGGAGAATTCTAATGCACCGTTGGTATAAGGGAGGTATTACTTACAACCCTTTCTAGCTCTACGCATTTTGGTTTTTCTCAAGAGATGGTCCGCATGATATGCTTCTCCAAGATATTGTGTTCGACTACAACCACGATCTCCGCATCACCGATTAAGGTTCATACACGCTGAGCATGGTAAAGAAGATCGATACCAAGACTTTGGGGCACCAAAACTCCATTCCTTGGGAACCTTACTCAAATGGGTGGAGCTCGAGCTCAAAACCTCATGATGCCATTCACGCTGTTCTACCAAGAATTATGGAACTTGCTGTGTGTGACGTACCCTATATTGTTCCCCATCCTGACATGCCTACTGATTTTGAAGACTTGAAGAGATCTTGGATTCAACTTAAAGAAGAAAGGGATACCTTTGAAGCTCAGTGTTATGCAAGTGAGAAGAAAGTGCTAGAGTTGACCAAGCTACTTCACGAGGAGCGGAGCATCAACGCCTACCTCAGAACCAAGAGGAAGCGCCCATGAGAGACCTAGAGCTTTAGGATTTATATGTTTTCTTTTATTTTTTTGAACTATCTTTTTTACTTAAAAGAGAAAAAGAATAATAAAAAGAGAACTAATAAATGTTTGTTCGTGCTTGTTTAACAAATTTAAATCTCTAAGGTCCTTGAAAACATTGCATTGCATCTGCATAAACATCGCATATCATAACAGGTACATTGAAGATTGGTTTTCTCATTCTCCCGCTATTTATTTTAGCAGAAATGGCTCTTGAACAGATCACAAAGATCTCTGTGCTCTAATGCTCGGGCCCACAGATGTTCACTAGCTTGGTCCAAGGCCAAGAGGATCTGAAAAAGCTCATCAACGTAAAGACGAAGGTCGGTGTTCTTAACATGGCGACGCTACAAAGGTGGTCCTAAAGTGGTCAGACGGATAGAGCTCTGAAGGAAGTGTCAAGAATGAGGGAAGTGCAAGAATGAGGGAGGTGTCAAGGGTAATGAAGATAACCAGCTGAGCCCGAGAAGGAGAGAGGATCGCTCCGACTATAGCCAGACTGATGAAGATGATAAGTACAAACAACTTGAAGACCCCTTCAATGTGTGGAAAACCTCAAGATGTCCGGCTGAATTTTGATGATCCGAGTCTTGTTCCCGTGTGGTGATTCCTCCCAAGTTCAAAGTTCCCACTTTTGCCAAGTATGATGGCATTTCTTGTCCGGTTGCATCAAGTCCTATGTTCAAAAGATCAACCCCACATCGATGACGTAGTTATGGATGCACTATTTTCAAGAGAGTTTGTCCGAACTCATTGAGTGGTATTATCACCTAGAGAATGACCGTATCTGTACTTGGAGTGGTATTTAGAAGATGCTTTCTACAGACAATATGAGTACAATGCTGAATTGACACCCACTCGCATGCAACTATAGAGCATGTCTAAGGGTCGTGATGAGAAGTTCAAAGAGTATGCTCAGAAATGGAGAGACCTGGCAGGCAGAGTTCAACCACCCTTGTCCAATAGGGAGTTGGTTGATATGTTTATGGGAACACTGACATGCCCATTCTTTAATCATCTGATTGGAAACTCTTCAGCCGGATTCACCAAGCTGATATTGACAGGAGAGCGTATTGAGGCTGGTATCAAGAGCGGAAAGATTCATGTAGAGTCATCTTCAAATGCCGCGAAGAGATCTTTTGGTGGTAAGAAAGAAGCCAATGTCGGTATGGTCGAAAAGCCGAGCCAAGACCGACCGTGCTCAATCTGGGAAGTTGGATCTCCAATCCTACATCAAGACAACCTCGATGGAGATGTAGCCGTAACACGCCACAAGATAAGCATTAAGATCAACATGCCGTTGTCGCAAGCCTTGCAACACATGTTGAAAGCAGAGCCGACACTTTGAAGGATCCTCCCGAGTGTCAACACTTCCTCTCCGAGATACAATCCTAATGCTAAGTGTACCACTACCCAACAAATGAGGGCACGTAATCGACAACCTTGGCTCAAGAACAAGATTCAAGATATGATTGAAGCTAAGCGATTGAGTTTGATCCTCCTTGAGACTCGAATGTGATCAACACGCCTATGTCAAACGATGACAAGAGTTCCAATGTTGTTGGTGAAGATACTTATGTTTTCAACATAGATGACTTGACCATTCCTCCGATGATCATAAGAAGAATTTGTTGCCGGTGTCAATCCAGATGCCCGAGAATTGTCCGGTGCCCATCTCGCACCGATGGTTGTGCTTGGTTGAGAAGACGGTTCGCGCATGATGGATAACCGTGAATACTATTCCCGAAACCACCGTGGAGAGTCCGTCGTGAAGACATGTCTAAGAAACCAAGATCAAGATGTGAATGAGGCTGTACCGTCTGCATGGGATACCTTGGGGCAGCCAAGGAAAGTTCGATTACATGGTGAAGTACACGTTCCGTAGCTACAAGATTCCTATTGAAGATGTTAAGGCAAACGGACGGGTGATGATTTCCTAGAAGACTATGCTGATGTTAACAATAAGTGATTTCCTCTCACGATCTCGCGTTTGTGGGTGGCACCTCTCATCATTACTTCTCCTGCACTATTCCATATTCCTCGACAAAGCTATTCCTTGAATTATGGAGTCGATGTTTACTATCATGGCCAAGCAAGACCCTCCGACCTTGAAGATCTTACATTGAAGCTACCATTCTTGACATTGACAACATCACGGATCAAGCAGTGACCGTAACCGGAAGAGTATTCTCTCCAAATATCTCCTCCAAAAGACATCATGACACCAGCCGCATCCCATTTATTTAACCCATTCCCAAGCTGAGGAAAGAACCGTTGACTCATCCCGCCAAAGTAAGTACCAAAGGAAGTTACTCAACACCTCCAAACAAGAAATGGAGGAAATTCAAGATTATCAAGAAGAGCGACTACAATGTTGTGGAACAGTTGGGACAAACTCCGCCCAAGATCTCCATGCTTGCTCGCTCTTGTGCTCGAGGCTCATGCTAAAGCTTGGTGAAGTTTTCAAGAATGCTCACGCACGCAAGACACTACTACCGATCAATTTGAAGTTTGTATTGCTAGTCCGCTGCAACAACGGCCTAGGCTTCTCGATGTTGATTAGATCTTCCTAAAAGAAACACAACAAAGCCTTGCATTCTGTTGAATGCAAGGGCATTACATTATCTCATGTTTTGGTGGATACCGCTTTTTCTCCGAACATCTCATCAAGACCTTTGATCGACTTGATGTTGAAGGTTGGTCTCAAACCAAAGGACATCATTGTGAGAGCTTTCACGGTTCTAAGCGAACAATACTTGAGAGCTCATTCTGCCTGTTAAAGTCGGTTCGACTTTTGACTCCACTTTCTTTGTCATGGACATCCGTCTCCGCTTACTTTGCCTACTTGGACGCCCTTGGATACATGGGCAGGCCGTTACCTCTACCTCGCATCGGTCAAATATCCGTGAAAGGGAAGGTTGTTACAGTATGTGAAGAAGAATATATGGTCACCATCTACAATATTTTGATACCTCGAGGTGTAGGGTGAATTCTTCGACTCCGCAAGCCAAACAATCCCCGTAGTCATGCTCGTTGACTTCCCGCCACTCCCAACACAAGTTCCGCCTAGGATGGCCTCACTGAAAGATGTCAACCGTTGAAGAAGAAGGAGTACTATTTGGGGTCAGCTCGATCTTCCTTTCAAATCTGACAAGACTGGTTTAGGCTTCACCGTCAAAGGTCAGAAGATGATACGCGAACGTGCACTGCCAACTTCCTTTCCGCATCAGCCGAGTGGAATCCATGCTATAGAAGACGACGACGACGGTCACATCGCAAGTGGATCTTCCCAACTCCCATAAAGGACTCAATTGGAAGACTGAGGACGTTATACCAATCTCCTTTAGACAGGAGTAATTGCTCTTGTTTTGTTTTTCTTTTCGTATTTTCCATGTTTTGAACAATAAACGCTAAAGCCTAGTGCCTTACCCGGGGCATCGTGGCTCATTTGTGAGGGTTATTATCTGTCATTTGCATATTTTCATTCAATAAAATCGTTGGACTTTTGCATTATTTGTTGCTTTCTTTCTTTTACTTTATCACCCCTTCAAAAAGCTATGTGTTTCTTACACACACCCACGTGATACCCCGCAGAATCACTCGTAATCTCGATAACAACTATGCATTGCTAAATATGACTTCGATAATCCGATCTACTGTCAAGACAAAAGTGAGGAAGATTGTGAAGTGCCAGAGAACTTGTCGATTGCTACAAAGAAAAGAGCGAAGTTATACAACCACACGAAGAGCAAGTCGAGGTTGTGAACTGGGCACCGACGAAGATGTAAAGAGATCAAGATAGATGGTCTTGAAAACAGTTTTAAAGAAAGGTTGGTTCGATGCTACGAGATTATATTATGGTTTTTTCATACGAAGATGCGTCGGTTTAGACATTGATATTGTGGTACACCGACTACCGACAAAAGAAGGTTTTCTCCTGAATGTAAAGTTCGTCGTGACGCCCCGAGATGTCGAGAAAATCAAAGGCGGTTATGAAGCACTCAACGCCGTTTCTTAGTCATTACTTCCTATCCACGGTTGCAAATGTGGTGCCTGTACCTAAGTAGGATGGTAAGGTACGAATGTGCGTGGATTACAGAGATCTAAACAAAGCAAGTCCGAAAGACGATTTCCCACTTCCTCATATTGATGTTCGTTGACAACACTGCTCAAGATAAGGTTTTCTCCTTCATGGATGGTTCCGGTTACAATCGATCAAATGGCTCTCAAGACATGGAGAAGACTACTACACACAATGGGGCACTTTCACATAAAGTTATGCCGTTCGGACTGAAGAACGCGGGTGCCACTTATCAGCGTGCTATGGTGACATTATTTCACGACATGATTCCTCACGAGATAGAGGTCTACGTCGACGACATGATAGCTCGACCACAGACTGAAGAATAACATCTAGATCATTTGCAGAAACTATTTGACAGATTGAAGAAGTACAGACTAAGACTCAATCCTAACAAGTGCACATTTGGAGTCAGATCCGGTAAACTCCTAGGGTTTGTTGTCTGTGGAAAAGGTATTGAAGTTGACCCCGCCAAGGTTAAAGCTATTCAAGAAATGCCATCTCCCCGCACAGAGAAGGAAGTCAGGGGTTTCTTGGGCCGATTGAACTACATTGCCAGATTCATTGCACATCTAACTGCTGCTTGTGAGCCAATCTTCAAGTTACATAAGAAAGATCAAGTGGTAGAATGGAACGACGATTGCCGATCGCTTTTGACAAAATCAAGGAGTACCTCTGTAATCCTCCTATCCCGATGCCGCCTCGTCAAGGAAGACCTATTATCATGTACTTAACAATGTTAGAGAACTCAATTGGTGTGTTGGGGCATGACGAGTCCGGTCAAGAGCATGCAATATACTACCTTAGCAAAAGTTTACCGATCGGAAACAAGATACCACAATGAGAAAACTTGCAACGCTATTTGGCTGCTCGCCGACTAAGACAAGATATGTTGACTCACACTACCTTGTTGATTTCCAAGATGGATCCGATAAAATACATATTTGAGAAACCAGCTCTCCTAAGAATAGCAAGATGGCAAATGATCTTGACCGAATACGACATTCAAGACACTTTCGTAAAGCGATCAAAGGAACTGAATAGCCGATCATTTGGCTCATCAAGCCGTAGATGACTATCACTATGCATTCAAATTTCCAGATGAAGATGTTTTACTAGTTATGATTGCGAAGAACTGTGCCCGATTTAAAGACCTGAACAAGGATCCTGATGGACTATGGTCTTTGATGGAGCCTCAAACACACTTGGCAATGGCATTGGCGCCATCATTACATCACCTATAGGCGGACATACGCCTTTCACCGCCAGATTGTGTTTCAGTTGAACTAACAACATGGTCGAATACGAAGCGTGCATCATGGGTATTAAAGCTGCTATTGACTTAAGAATCAAATTCTTGCAAGTGTATGGAGACTTTTGGTGATCACCGATTATAATAGGGATACGAGGCATCCGAATCTCATTCTCATCGAGAGCATGTTTTGAGTTTGATCCCTACTCAAAGAGATCACTTTCAATCACATTCCCCGAGAAGAGAATCACCAAGGACGCGGCTACTACTATGTCGCCTATGTTCAAGGTCAGATGGGACAACGAGGCTCCCCAGATCATCATTGAAAGGTTTGACGAACCAGCATATTGTTATGAGCTTGATATAGAAGAGAAACCTTGGTACTACGATGTGAAGAGGTATCTTGAGACCCAGGAATATCCCGCAGGGGCATCTGTCAACGATAAGAAGTTTTTGAGAAGGTTTGCATCCAAATTCTTCCTCAACAATGACATCTTATACAAGCGCAACCACGACTTGTGCTTACTCCGCTGTGTGGACCAGAAAACGGCGGAACGTATCATGGAAGAGTTACACGAAGGCGCATTTGGTACCCACTCCAGTGGACATACGATGGCAAAGAAGATTTTGAGAATAGGTTACTATTGGTCCACCATGGAAGCTGATTGTCACCGCTATGCCCGATCTTGTCACAAATGCCGACGATGCGTATAAAGTGCGATACCTCCAAGACCTCTGAATGTTCTAACAGCTCCTTGGCCTTTTGCAATATGGGGCATTGACATGATCGGAGAAGTTAAGCCCACAGCTTCCAACGGACATTGTTTTATCCTCATGGCAATTGATTATTTCACCAAATGGGTAAGCTTGCATCCGCTACTAAGAATGTTGTGGCTCGATTCATCAAACATAATCTTATCTATCGGTATGGCACTCCTGAAAGGATTATCACAGATAACGGCTCTAATCTCAACAACAAGATGATCACCGAACTCTGCACGCAGTTCAAGATCAAGCATCACAACTCTTCTCCTTATCGGCCTAAGATGAATGGCACAGTGGAAACCGCCAACAAGAACATTAAGAAGATTATACAAAAGATGACAGTGACTTACAAATATTGGCATAAGATGTTACCATTTGCTCTTCATGGTTATCGTGACCACAAGATGGACATCACTGGGAAACCCCTTCTCTGTGTACGGTATGAAAGCAGTCCTACCCATTGAGGTTCAGATACCCTCGACCAGAGTCCTCCAGGACGCAGAGTTAGGAGAAGATGATTGGATCCAAACTCGCCTCGACCAGATTAACTTGATTGATGAGAAGCGACTCGCGTCCATCTGCCATAGATGCATCTATCGTTTAATGATCGAGCATTTAACAAGAAATTCAAGCACCGAGTCTACCAAGTCGGTGATCTAGTAGTCAAGCGCATCATTCTTCCACAAGGTGATCCCAGGGGCAAATGGACTCCCACCTACGAGGGACCGTTTGTAGTCAAGATGATTTTTCGCGGAGCTATGATACTTAGCACCATGGATGGTGAAGACTTCCACACCGCGGAACGCAGATATAGTCAAAAATACTATGCATAAAGAGACCCGCTAGGTCGATCGACCTAGGCAAAAATAAGGGCATCTGCAAACCAAAAGGGTTCGGAAAAAGTTAAGGATATATACAAAACATGTACACCCGGCAAGTCGAAACTAAAAGGCGCTTGGGCAAAGGTATCCTAGATCGAAACCCAAGGGCGCCTAGGCAAAAGTTAGATTTAAGCGCATTTACTATGCCCAGATCACCTATCTACTATTATCAGATTCAAGATTTAAATGGCGAAAATCAATTCACTACTTTCCATCGATAGCAAGGAGATGAGATAGTTGAATATATGAGTACTAGCATAGTTGGAACTTAACAGATTGTTTCCGCATAACTTTTACTTCTCTTGTGTACAAATTGCTGGCCATACGCCACATTTCAAATAAATACAAATTTTTCTCTTTACAGTTTTAATCGTTGTTGTTTGTATAAAGTCCAATGTTTGCTTTGAATGATTATATGCATCCGACAATAAAAATCTATTCCCAAACATACAAAACCGAACAAACGAAAGTAATTACTACGCAGTGCTCTAGGAATTGAGATAACGAAAGTCACCAAGTTTCCCAGAGCATGATCCCCATAGAGGTGTCACCACAACAAACCTCCCCAACAAAGGAGAGGTGAATCCACCAGCAAAGGATTCCACTCAACTAAAATCACTACATCAGCCTTCAAGCAATAACACTTCATCCCAAATGAGGTATTTATCCCCAGCAGAATGTCTCTCAACACCTCTTTTCCGCAAAGCAGTAGTATCCGACTTGAAACTTGGTCGATAGTACCGAGGAAAGCTACATCTTTATTCCCCAATGAGATTACAACGGCCCATTCTTCTAACCCGCCTCTCCCAGAAAGAACCAAATACTTCTAGCAAGATTTACACACAAAACCCCGTAGAGTACGCCCAAGAATCTCCCAATAGGTCTAAGATCCTCGACAACAGATCTCTACCATCCTCAACAATATCTGACTCAAGACTTGGCCGATAGTGCACCGAGGAATCGAGGTTATCTTTCTTCTCGTGGTTTCCATCCTCAAATAAGTCGTGAATCTCCAAATAATGTTCGCATCTTCTTCAAGATGGATATGTTTTGAAATACCACAATATCTATCATTCATACATTACTCATAAAAGTTCTAATTTGTGCATATGTCACATACACACATCGTCATGCATCATACTTTGCATAAGACTAACAATATTCTATCAAAGTTTCCTTTGTTTTTCCCTGCAGTGAAAATCACTCTAAAACAAACAGTCCGTGATTAATGCCCAAGCCGACGGAAAACTATCTCAACGATCACCCGTTGTCCTCGACAACGGATCCGTGATTAATACCGCCGACGGAGAACTATCCGAACGATCAAGTTATCCTCCGATAATGTATTAGATCAAGACCAAGCACAACAGGAAGCTGTCCACATTTTACTATTATCCTCGTAGTAATCAACACGAAGATGTATTCTCGACTCTCTCTTATTATCAAAGAACTACAGAGTCTAGCGTATTTACTCGCTGCCTTAGATGGCATCTTAAACCCATCTCCGACTACTTATCAACATTTCTCCACTTTCTTTAATGCTGCATATTTGGTTAAAAAACACAAACCAATAACTTCATTTAAAGTTAAGTAAGTCTAACGTGACGACTCGCCGGATGGCATCTTAAGCCCATCTCCATGCTCCTTCCACTTCCGTAAACGCTTCATGAGCCTAGCGTATTTAATCACTCCTCAAAGATCGATCTTTCCAGATGGCATCTTAAGCCCATCTCCGACCATTCTCCTATTTAGACGATATCTCGAGTCTAGCTGCATTTACTCATTCCCAAATAAGTCTCCAACTTCTCCAAATGGCATCTGAAGCCCATTCCCGGCCATCATCCAATCAATGAAAGTGCAAATTTTGAGTAATCGAGTGTTCAATCATCTTCTACCCCGGGTCAAAGGTAAACACCAATCTAACCCTTCCAAGACAAGAAGATTAAGAAATGCACCCCAAAATTGCCCCCCTTCTCAAGGATTCCTCAAGGTTGACCTGATAAACCCTCTCCTAGACAATCAACCCAAACTAGGGTTTGTAACTCGATCCAGATGGACTTCCAACATCTCCAATGTTCATCATGCCTCCTCATATGCTTCAAAGAATCTCCATGTCAAGTTTCAAGCCTTACAAGTCAAGTTTTCTCAGACAATTGCTTAGATGGTTGAAAATCAGTTGTATTGGACAAAAAGTCAACTGTGGTCAACTTACAGTCAAACTTCATAATTTTGGGTCAACATCAATATTTTGAAGTGATATTCATCATTTGATCAAGGGTTGATCATGATTCATCAAGAAAACTCAAGATTTGCTCAAAAGTCAAACTTTCTAAATTAGGGTTTCTCAATGAAAAGTCAACCAAACTTTGACTGAGCATAACTTCTTCATACTTTCTCAGAAATTTTTCCACCACCTCATGTTTTTAAGGAAATTCAATTCTCTACAACTTCATGTCTCACAAGAATGTTCAAAAAATGCTTCATTTGGAAGGTATGGATCAAAACATTACAGGTCCTTTTCAAAGTCAACAAAAGGTCAACTTTTTGTTTTGAAGATATATAGAGAATGGAAACTCCAATTGAGATGAAACCAAAGAGGTTGGTTAGAGGACTCTTGGAGCTTTCCAAAAAGTCCAAGAACACTCAACAATATGGAAAATTGAGCAAGATACACCATTCACAAGTTGGGCATTTTTGAACAATTGCACAAAAGGAGGTATTGGTCAAAATGCAAATTTTTCCAAATGGGCCTATAATTTTATGATCCAAACTTGATCATGATAATATTTGTGACTCATTGATGCTTGGCCAGGACAATTTTCTATTTTATTGATTTATTTTTGAATTTAAAACCATTTAATTCAAAATTAAATTATAAAAAAATATGAAAATAAGATATTTTTTCAAAAGGAGTGAATTTATATCAAACTTGAGGTCCAAGATAGCCCATGGAACATGCTAACTTCGTGCTAGCTCTCACATTAAAGAGAAAATCAAATTTTTTCCAAAATTTGATTTTATTTGAAAATATTTATGGCATATTTATGATCCAATCTTTTTTCCTTCTTTTTGCTCTCCTAATACACTCTATAAATAGCCAGCAAGTTGCCAAGCAAAGGACATGAAACCCTAGCTCAAAGCACAACCCTTATTTTGCCAAAAAATTTCTCAAAGTTTTGAAAATCGAAATTCATTCTCCAGCCACTTTCAAGCTCTCAAACCATTCCATTGTGTTCATGGGTAAGATTGAGTAAGTATATCATTATCAATTATCAAAACAACCCGAATCGAGCCATATACATTCATACATATTCAATTTTCTTGATTTTGCATTTGTTTATCATGTGTTTTAATCAATTCTAATGCTTTCAATGTGTTCATGAGGCTCCTTGTACGTGATTCGCCATCGAAGTTCTTGAACGTTAGAAACACGAGATGCCATTGTTAGGGTTTTTAGGGTGTGAGTTTCAAACACAAAGTTACAGCCGATTTCACCAAAACCAACGCCACCGCTGAATTCGTATGATCAAATAGGTGGACAAGGTCTTTCTTTTGCTTTTAATCTTCGTGTTTTGCAGTTTAAGAACCATAGTCATTGGAGAAGACGATCGAGTTAGGGCTCCTGCTGTTGACCGATTCGACTTTGCAGCTTGCGGGCGTGAGGGAAGGTTCCGATTCGCCCATTCATAAGTCAATGGGGTCCACGCATGCTGACTGTGTTTGATTCAAATCAATGACACGCTGACGCTTATATTCAATTATTCCAGCTTTTCAAACACCAAATGTCACATGGCTGTGGTTAAGGTATTGCTGTAGAAGATGCTCAAGGGTCATGAGTTCAACCGCCAGACCGGTTCTATTTTTCTTTTTACAAACTTAACACTTTTCTATTTTTTTCATATTTTCTATTTCTTTTAATATTTTCATCTATTTTAATTAATCTTTTATAATTTTTATCATGCATCAAAAATACAAAAATATTTATTTTTTTTACATATTTAAAATGTTTATTTAATTTATAAATTAAAATATTATTTTTGCATGCATATTTAATTTAATTTCAATTTTATCATTTAAATCATTTTAATTGATTTTAATTATTAAATTAACTCCAAAAATCCTAAAAATTATTTTAGCATATTAATGTTATTTCTAGTATGAAAACTTTTTCTCATTAAAAATTATTATTTTACTAACATTTTCATCTTATTCAATTTCTTCGTATTTCATTTTTCATCTCGTTTCACGTGTTATTCTGCTTTTCGCATTTATTTTAGCTTTTACATATTATGTAATTGCTATGGATGTAATAGTTTAATTAGGACTTTATTTTCCGTATTTTCAATTATGTATTCGCTCTAAAGCCATGTAATAGCGTAGATTTATCTTTCCGCACTTTATATTTCCGCATTTAATTTCCGCACTTATAAACCGCTAGTAATTAGGCATGTATGGCAAGACTAAAATTGAACATAGCTCACTCTAATTTTCAAGATAATATATCTAAATCAACACACTCTTTTCACACATGCACCCTTAGGTAATTCTCTCTCGTGTTTTATTAATTCAAATGGTCAAGTCCTCGAACGTAGGTATTCTAGCACTGCTGTTTCTTCAAAACAAATCATCATAGTCCTTCGATACAAAGATCATAGACCCACGATGTCGCCCGAATACATGATCTTGACCTCGATTGTTGCCTACTTAAAATGATGATAGTCCTTCGAATGTGCTAGGATACTTCCTACAAGTTGCTTTCTATGACCATCCGATGTCCTTCGAATGTCCCGCTTACATCCAACGAATAGGTTACCTACCAACTAATGGTATGGATAGCACTATTCTAAAGGAACGAAATAACAAAACGACCAATTTTGAGTAGGTAATAAGACTTTTAGTTGCTTGCTCAATCAAATATTTTCCACACCACACACTTTTGTAAAAGTTCAAGTTTTTCAAAACGAAACATTTCCTGGACACTTTGTATACATTCCTACATGAATCATTACAAAGTCAAAGCGAAATGCCTTTTCAAAACATTTTTGTCAAACACACGTAAAGCACAATTTTAAAGTGATCTAAGAGTAACTAAGAGCCCGTAGATAACTACGGATGGAAAGGGTGCTAATACCTTCCTTTTCATAACCTTCTCCTTACTCAATCTAACAAGGTCTTTTTCCCCGTTTTTTCACCTTCCCTTAATTGATAAAAGAAAAGTCGGTGGCGATTTCGCTATCCGCATATTTGCGATACAAAAATTCTACAAAGTCACCATCAGATTACACCATCACTAAGCGACGTGCATGCACATACGTGGTGCTCGAAAGCAACGCTTGTATCGACGAGGTTTCTCCATTCCCTCCTCAAATGCGCGCCGAGGAGTCCAAGGTGCCCGACATTCTTCATGAAATCCACGGCGAATCAACGCGACAACATTTGGGTGGTCGGTCACTAGTCCCGTAAGGCATTAAGGCCGGTATTATTGGCCCACTATGCAAAGAGATGCTAAAGAACACGTCAAGAAGTGTGAGAAGTGCCAGCACCACGCCGACATGCACATTGCCCCGCCACACGAGCTCACGATGCTGACGTCCCCATGGCCCTTCAGCTGGTGGGGAATGGATATCCTCGGTCCTTTCACACATGGCTCTTACCAGAACAAGTAACTCATTGTATCCGTGGACTATTTCACGAAATGGATAGAGGCCGAAGCGCTCGCCAAAATCACGTCCTTCAACATCCTCCGCTTCTACAAATGGAATGTGCTTGCCCGCTTCGGCATCCCGCAAGCTCTTGTCACGGACAACGGAATACAATTCACCGACCAGAACTTCCGCAATTTTGTGGCACGACCGCACTAAGCAACACTTCATTTCGGCCGAGCATCCCTGCACTAATGGCTGCTGCGCCGCAATAGGGTACCGCTGCAGTGGACTCAAAGCGGCGGCTCGGGGAGGCTAAGAACAGATGTGTTAAAGAACTGCACAGCGTGCTATGGGCGTATCGGACAACTCCCCATTCAACCACGGGGGAGTCCCCGTTCCGGTTAACCTACGGAATGTGTTTGGTCATACCGCCGAGATCCGGAACCGCCAAGACGCACTCAAATTCTCGAGGAGGAAATGAACGCATTTGGTACCGCGAGGAACTAGATTTGGTCGATGAGATCCGCGAAAGCGCGGCCCTCCGGGAGGCCTGCTTGAAGCAACAAATTACGCTATGCCACGACCAAAACGTCATCAAGCGCGAGTTCGATGTCGGCAGCTTAGTCCTACGTAGGAACCAAAAGGAATCCCGCGAGGGGAAGCTGGCCGCCAACTGGGAAGGCCCATATCGCGTCCGAGAAAAGACGGACACAGGAGCCTATTAGAGAATCTAACCGGAGTACAACTCCCTCGACCTTGGAACGCTACAAAGCTGAAACAATATTACAGCTGAGTCAGCTCGGCCTGATTCCCAGAACTTAATGGACGACGATCCCCTACATGGGGACTCACCTCAGCTTTGGGCCGCGAAATGGTGCTTACGTGGGTCCCAAATCAGCAACACGCGAGAAACTCCTCGACAGTAACGAGGAGAAAACCCTCGCTCGATGCGGAGTCCTCGATCGAGCTCCGCGGGTCTTCACGCACTGGTAGATGTCCGCTCGGGCGGGTGCATGGCCTTAAGGCTATATCCTTTGTTCCAAACCTAGCATATGAACTAGGAACAACAAGGTCGAGCATCTCTATACAAACGAGCATATTTAATAGTTGACAATCAATAAAATAGCAGTAAAAGCAATTCATATATAACACGACCAGATGGTCAACAAAATAAACAACGGGCACTAGACCCTGTGTTACGATATACATAAATGGGCACCTGACCCAGGTACAAAAATTCACATCTCATGATAGATCCAAGCTCTTGGGTTCTCAAGTCTTCACAAGCTAAGGAGGTTGATTGGTTAGCATACCTTATGAAGGAATCCAAGTTTCCATATCTCGTGAATCTTTCAAGTCACCATGATGTATTATACCTCAATACATTCCATTTGTCTCATTGATCCTAGAGGAATTGAAGTTTTGAAGAGATTTGGTGGAAATTCATCCGTGACACCCATATGATGAAATTAGGGTTTTGAAGATTTGAAGTTTTGACACCCATATGATGAGTTATCATGGTTCAAAGGATTGCTCAACACATTTAGAAGATTTGAAGTTTGAAGCTTGATTGGTCATCTCCTAACACATGGAGAAAATTAGGTTTTGAGTAAAATCAGATTTCTTCGATTCTTCACTCAAACTTGGTTTCACTTATCTCTATATGTTGTTGGACATCTATGAGTGAAATATTGAGGCTCAATTTGGAGTAGTAGCAAGTCAATTGATCACAAGGCAAATGGTCATTTTGGTCAAAATCACAAAGTCAAGAGTTGACTAAGTGGATTTTGCCAACCATCAATTCAAATATCAAATTTCCATTTTTCATGACCAAATTCATCATTGAATCAAGAAAGTTGAAGAAATTGAGCTAACTTGTTCTCAGTTATTTGAAGTTTGAAATTTTTTCTAAGTGTCCACCCTATAGAACTTTGACACACCATAACTTTCAATTTTTATCCAATGGTTGCATGCCACATTTCTAGAAAGCTTGGAAAAATCCTACAAGATTGCCATGTGTAAAATTTCAAAAATGCACCATTTGAGAGATATTTGATAGAAGTTTCATGCACAAGTTTTGACCAAGGGGCAAGCTTGCATTTTCTGGGCATTTCTTTGAGTAATTTTCACAAACAAAGGTGGGCATAATGTTAAGGCTTATATCTTTGATTTAATTAGAATTTTGAAAACCACGCTGCATTTTGAAGTATGCCATGAGAGCTTTAAATGGAACTTTGAATCATCATTTGGTTCAAAATTGATCAAGATACAAGGCTCACAAGTTGAGGTCATGAAGTTGAACCCATGCGCAACCATGCAAGCAGAACGCACGCGTATTGACTGAACTCGCCTTTGCTTGTGGACAACTTCAAATGTTCATATCTCACTCATTTTTGCTCCATTTTTAGTGAACCAAAGCTTGTTTTGATCCTCATGCCAAGAGCTATTGATGGGTATCAAAAGGCCAAGGAATGCATGAGCCATTTATGAGAAATCAAGGAGAAAAGGTGGCATAAGACTGATTTTAGCAGCTTGATTTTGCATTTTTCAAGTTGTTTTGTGCAAGTTTGTTTCAAGCAAGCATGCGTGATTCAAGTAGCCACCAAAGACACCTTCTTTTCCATAAAAAGCTAAACACTTTTGAGCATATTTTTCTCACATTCTTTCCATGCATTTTCTGATTTTTTATCATTTTGTAAAATTTGAGGATTATATCACATGAGAAAGCTTCCACCACTCATCCAGCTCACCAAAACGCAATGGAAGCAAGCAAGAATGAGCACAAAATGCAAGCTATATCAAAGATGACATTTTTACCTTTTTTTTTATCCAACGGATTTTGATTGAAAGGACCAAGCTACCCTGTCTATATATCACACATTATAAATAAGAGGTCACACTTGAGCCAAGAAGCTTCCTCTCTCTCGTTTTCCAGATCCAAATCTCTCTGCATTTTCTCACTTTTTCTCACACATGAAAATTGTTGCAAATCGGTTTTGAAGTGGATTTTCTTCATCATTCAAGCTCCATTGAAGATCTAAGAGCAAGATTGTGGTATTTTCTCTTCAAAACCAGAGGCATATTTGGATTTATTTTCCAAATCAAGAGGTAACATTCAATCTTCAACTGAATTTCTAGCTTGCATTGATGAATTTGATTATATGTATGTGGTTAGCCGCCAAACACTAGGTTTGATGTATAATTTCATCTGTTTGAAGCATATTGCATAGCATGAAGTTCTGAAATCTGATTTTGATGATTTTCTTGATTTTCTTGATCGATTTCTTGATGTGATGGATCATTTGATGTTTTACAAGCTGTGTGTTGTAGCTTGCCATGTGATCTTTATTTTGAGCTTTGAATCATTTAATTTGGTTGAGAATTAAGTGAGATACGATTGCTAGAAGTAGTATGCTCAAAACTGGAAAAACACGTAAATTAGGGCATGCTAGAGGTTGAAGATGATGTGTTGGCGTGATCTGATTGGTCCATGCATTTTTTAAATTGTCATTTTATTATTTCATAATTAGCATTTTGCATCAATTAATTTTGCATTCAAAAATCATTCAAAAATTCCAAAAAAAATATCATAGGCTCAAAATGATTTTAAATATTTTGTAGAATTTGTTCCAATTTTTTCAAAATGTTTTGACTATTTAAATAAATCCTGACTTTAATTAATTGCATTTCAATTGAAAAATTCCTAAAAAATACTTTCCAATGTTAGAAAATTCCACAAAAAAATATTTTGAGTCCCCTAGAGGATTAACTTTGGGTTTCTGAATTTTATTTGATAAGTTTTTCATTTTTGCATAATTAAATAAATTCATGCATTATATTGCATTTCATGCATATTTAAATTGTTAAAAAATATTTCCATGCATATTTAAGTCATTTTTTGCATTAAATACCTAATTTGCATCATCCATTTTGCATTTTATTTGTTTTTTTTTAATCATTTTCCTTGAAAATAAAAAATGCCAAAAATATCTTTTAACCATCTTTAGGATGTTAGGTCACTGTTTCTAATTTTTGTAGATTTTTATTTCTGACTTTTGAATTTTATACCAATTTTTCTTGTTATTTGGTCAATATGAGTATAAACATTGATAGTGTTGACTTTTTGAATTTTGTTTTGACCTTTCCATGGATTTTTAACTTGGGCAAGGATATGTATCTGACTTGTAAGGGATTTGAGCTCCTTATTTCATTTTTACTTGGATTTTATCTTCTATTTTCCTATTTTTATGGAATTTCAAAAGTGAACATACCTTTGCCTAGTGTAATCGGGTCTCAATTTGATGTTTGTAGACATGATTTAAGGCCAACCTTTGGGTGTGTGATGATCATTTGAGTGCACTAGTGATATGTGACATGTTTTCATTCATTGAAAATCCCATGTTAGTCATTAAGTTCCTACCTTGAGCACAAAGTTTTCATGGTTCTTAAAACCCTATTTTGATGATGCATGGTTCTTGACCCTTCTCAGTATAGTTTGGTTTCTAATGGATGTTTAGGGGAATGATAACCTCAAGGATAGTCTTCAAGACTTGAGACATTTGACCTCAAAGGATCATCTTGATCCCCTTAGTTTAAAAGTTTGACCTTTGCTTTATTTGTTGCATCCTCATACTCCCAAATTTTGACCTAATATACCACTTTACATTTGCATCATTTGCATAACTAATACCAAACAAAGATTAATCGGGTGTGGATTTCATAGGTCAAAATTAGGGTTTCATCAGATTTTCATCTGATTCAAAAGGCAACCAATTAGGGTTTAAGATTTTCTCACCTCATTTGATCTATCTTGATCAAAATATCAGCCTTCAATCTTCAGATATCCATTTTCTCTCACTGATCAATCAATGATCGACTAATTAGGGTTTTGATCGGGCATGAGTTTTCTCTGATTTTTTGAACAAGAAATGACTTTTTTGGATAGAGATTGGTCATCATATCTTAGATACAACATCTTGACCTAATTTCGGATTCAAAACATCGTAAGTTCACTGCACTTCATCACCAATTTCGTACATCCGATGAAATTTCATCCAGATCAAAAGTCAAACTTTGACTTTTGGTCAACTTTTTCAAAACAAAACTTTTTCAATCATCAAAATACTTCAAATGATCCATCATGATCATAAAAAATCAAAGAATTTGGAAAAGTCAACAAAAGTCAAAGTTTTCATACTTAGAAAATTTCTAAGTGTTGAAATTTCTTATTTTTCCAAACTTCATGCCATTTTTCACCTAGTTCCATTGTGAATTGGAAAAACTCAAAACATGAAAGTTGTAGCTAGAAACAAGCTTTCAAAATGTCCAAGAACTCTCAAATCCATGGAGTCTAGCTATGCTTTTGAAATTGAAACATAAGGCTTCATGAACTTGATTTTTCAAAAGTCAAACTTCAATTATAGGTCATTTTTGTGTTTTCTTCATCTAGAAGCAATCCAACCTTGCCAAATGGATCATTGAGCTGATAAATATTAGCTAGAGGTAATAATTGAGAGATATGGATCAAGTTTTAAAATAAGCACATGATTAAAAGGAAACTTCCTTTTCCTTTGAAAAGTCATTCTTGCCCTCTGTTATCTTTGAATCACCAAAAGCTTGTACTTGTTGCCTAACATTTGAATCTTTTGGCCTATAAATGGATCACATTTCAAGTCTAAAACAATATCACAAAGCAATGCAAATCCATGC